>JAJOOS010000330.1:0-58196 GCA_029582725.1 Solanum chiquidenum
AGCTTGCAACAGTGGTGTTTGCACTCAAGATTTGGAGACACTACTTGTATGGTGTTCATGTAGATGTGTTCACAGACCATAAGAGCCTCCAGTATGTATTCACCCAGAAAGAGTTGAATCTTTGCCAGAGAAGGTGGCTTGAGTTCCTCAAATATTATGATATGAGCGTGCATTACCATACAGGTAAGGCAAATGTAGTGGCAGATGCTCTTAGCAGATTATCCATGGGTAGTGTAGCACATGTTGAGGAAGAAAGAAAGGATCTAGCAAGGGATTTTCACAGACTTTCTCTCTTAGGAGTTCGTCTTATGAGCATATCAGATAGTGGTGTAATAGTTTAGAATGGGTCAGAATCTTCATTGGTAGCAGAGGTTAAGGAAAAGCAAGACAGTGATCCAATCCTGCTTCAACTTAAGGGTGCAGTCCACTAACAGAGAGTTGAGGTTTTTTCCCAAGGGGGAGATGGTGTACTTCGCTATCAGGGTCGATTGTGTGTTCCTAAGGTAGGTGAGTTGAGACAACATATTCTTGCATAAGCCCATAACTCCAGATATTCTATTCATCCAGGCGCCACTAAGATGTACCGTGATCTGCGGGAAGTCTTTTGGTGGAATGGTATAAGGAGGGACAAAGCAGATTTTGTGGATAAGTGCCCCAATTGCCAGCAAGTGAAGGTAGAACATCAGAAACCAGGGGGTATGACTCAAGAGATCGACATTCCTACTTGGAAGTGAGAAGAGATCAACATGGACTTCATTAAAGGATTACCTCGTACCGACAGACAACATGACTCCATTTGGGTGATAGTTGACAGAGTTACTAAGTCTTCTCGCTTTTTGGCGGTCAAGACTACAAATTCGGTGGAGGACTACGCCAAGCTTTACAAATAAGATAGTCAGGTTGCATGGGTTCCTTTTTATATCATCTCAGATAGAGGTCCTCAGTCTACCTCTCATTTTTGGAAATCATTTCAGAAAGGTCTTGGTACTCAGGTTAACCTCATCACAACATTTCATCCACAGACGGATGGTCAGGCAGAGCATACCATTCAGACCTTAGAAGATATGTAGAGAGCTTGTGTGATCGACTTCAAGGTTAGTGGGGATGATCACCTTCCTCTTATAGAGTTTACCTACAATAATAGCTACCATTCTAGCATTCAGATGGCCCCTTATGAGGCATTGTATGGGCGCAGATGCATATCTCCTATTGGTTAGCTGGAAGTAGGTGAAGCAGCCTTGATAGGACCAGATTCAGTCCATGATGCTATGGAGAAAGTGCAACTCATTAGAGATAGACTTAAGACAACCTAGAGTCGCCAGAAGTCTTATGCATATGTGAGAAAAAAGGAATTAGAGTTCCAAGTTGATGAGTGGGTTTTCCTGAAAGTGTCACCTATGAAAGGGGTGATGAGATTTGGAAAGAAAGGGATGCTCAGTAATAGAAATGTAGGCCCTTACAAGATTCTGAAAAGGATTGGTAAAGTGGCTTATGAAAAAGTGTGTTGGTGATCCAACATCCATAGTGTCATTAGAGAGTGTGGCAGTGAAATACAACCTTTCTTATGAAGATGTACCAGTTGAGATTCTTGATCGTCAGGTTAGGAGGTTGAGAAATAATGAAGTCGCTTCAGTCAAGGTTTTGTGGCAGAGTCAGTCCGTAGAGGGAGCTACTTGGGAAGCAGAAGCAGCCATGAAGTCCAAGTATCCTCACCTCTTTCCTTCCGATTCCATTCCAGCTTAAGGTAATAGTTCCTCTTCAGTGTTTCAGTCATTCATGCGCTAATTCAGTCTTAATATTTTGTTCCTTTAGTCAGCCTTGCATTTTCAGCGTATTTGCATGTTCTTGGAACTCAGCTCAGTCAGAAATCAGTTTCTAGTACTTAGTGGTAGGGATTGCAGCTTCTTCCCTCCATACTCAACTAGTTTAGTCTTCATTCAAGGACGAATGGTCCCAAGGGGCAGATAATGTAACACCCCATATCCGAAAGCAGACTAGTTATTTTAATTTATTTTCAGAAGTTGCAGGTGCAACCTACGGTCTCCACCCACGGACCATGGTCTGACCTATGGCTCATGCTGTTTGTCCGTGGTTCACCACTGCAACCCTCCCCAGAACCCAGCTCAGAAAATCGGCTAAGTCTCGACCGACGGACAGACCCATGGTCCGTAGACCAGACCACGACCCTTGGACTGTGTCTGTAGATCGAGGCCCCCTTTACCCAGCCTCTGACGCGAATGACGGCCGACCAACATGGACCATCGTTCGATCCACGGTCCGTAAGTCTGATCTTTGGTGAAGGTCAGCAGCCAGTTAGGGGGAAATTGCTGATTGGGTCAACTTCAAATGGTCATCAGTCCCAGCTCAAAAAAAATTATGTTTCCCATTATCTATGATATGATAGATAATTGAACCATCTTTTCAACGCCACCGAGTTTGCTAAAATATGACCTCCAAGTAAAAAGTTATGCTTGTTTTAGTGAAGCCCTGTCGGGCAAACTTGACCTATGACCCCAATCTACTGACCGTAGATTGACCTACGGCCCGTAGGTCCCGTCCGTCAGTCACTCCGACAGCAGTTAAGTCGGGGGTATTTTGGTATTTTCCTATTTCGTTGGACCCCTAAGTTATGTCATTTAGACCCTAAATTATGAGATTTTAGTCAGTTTAAGCCTAGAAACATAACTTGAACTTACCTAAGTAAAATCATTTATCAAAACATAGAAACTTAAAGCGTAACAGGATAAAAGAGGCCAAAAACCCAGTTCAAGAACGCAACAAGATTCCATCAGTTCCAGCCCCGAAATCGAAAAATTTCTCCATGGAATTCGTCACCAGGTATGTGGAATTTCACTAGTGGGTTCCTTTTGCCCATTAGGTCCCTAGAATTCAGTCAGATTCTTGATTCCATGATCATGAACAAACCCAGGGTTTCTAGAAATTCAACAGATCATCATGAATTAGTTATTTAAATGTTACACATCAGATTATCATGTTATTGCTCAGTTTATTATATGAATTTCAGAACCCTAGCTATGTATTTCTTTAGTTTTTTAATTACACATGCTAGGTCAGATATTTCAGTATTCAGTTATACATGCCTCGATTTATGAATGCATCATTATCATATTAATTGTTTCATTCTCAGTTTTGCATGTTCAGTTTTGAGCTATCCAGTATTATAGAAATTCAGTCATAATGTGTTCATCACTTAATCTATTGGGAGTAGCATAATACCGAGTTGGACTAGGGTTCAGCATACCCATATAATCCCAGAGCTACGAGCCACATAGGTGTAAGTCCCCTCCGTAGGCATCATTTAGTGATCACGCCAGCATGCCTCTATACCTTTGACCGGGTATATTGGGTCCTCTTGATGGGGTGTATACATCGGACTCCACATTTAGGTCATGTGGTTTTATTATCGGTTATTAGTAGCTCCCACATTTCAGTCAGACTCTATTGCATTGACCATATTTATAGTTCATTCAGTATTCAGTCAGCATATTATAAATTGGTCATTGCAGTCATTTAGTTCAGATTCAATATCTCATCTTATGCATATTATACTTGCTTTATTGCTTGTTCAGTTATATGTCTTATTCAGTTTTACGCTATCCTTCATGCTCAGTATCTTTCAAGTACTGGCGCATACTCTGCGCTACATCTTCTCGTAATGTAGGTTCAGGTTCTCATCATCCAGATTGCGCATAGATCAGTTCTCGATCTCCAGTTTAGCAGAATCAGTGGTGAGCCCTCATTCTCCGAGGACCATAGTCATGTTCTATTTCAGTATTTGCAGTCATTTCATTTCAGTTTTTGCTAGACTTAGCTGGGGCATGTCCCAGCACTTCTAGTCAGTAGAGGCAATATTTTTAGACATATTTTAGATTCAACATGAGTGTTTTGAGTTAATATTCTTCTTGTATTGAACTCTCAGATTTTATCTCAGTTATAGTATATGGGTATTCCCCATCATTTTTAGTTTATATCTTATGATTTAGCTTCCGCATTAGTTTTAATATTCAGTATTACTCAGATTATGCCAGCAGGGTTAGCTTGGGGTCACTTGTGATCCTAGGTCCCGTGTTCGTGTCTTAGGGGTATCCTCGGGACGTGACACTAACAACCATCACTATAAGCTATGTGATGATAAAGTGACTCGCCCATGCTGTCAGAACTGTCCTATACATTGTCGGGGTATAAGATATCCTCAATTAAGTGGATCCACTATGCTATGCTTAAAAAGCAATAAGGAATCATCTAAAAAGTATGACCCTTTCTACCCACGTTGGCCACATGGTTTATCAGGACTTTGAGTTGTTTGAACTCATCCCAATATCAGTGCTCAATACTACTTCCAATAATATAACTCAGCTAATATGTTTAAAAACATTTCCTCATCCTCAAACTTTGAGATTAATACTCAAAATATTTCTCTTAAAAGAGATAGTACTCAAAAGTCTAATGACCTGTCCCCGTCGTTATGGAAAAGTCAATGGGGAAAGAATTTTGGCCAGAATTTTTTTGAATAGTGACTTGGAAATTCTTAGCCTAGTCCAGATTTTGATGAAATCTGAGTCAGGTGAAGTATATGGAAATATAGTAATGAATGAGATAATTAATTATGAATTTTATCACATGAGTGGATAGCCAAGATGTTAAGAAGCCTATACGGCTTTACAGAATTGAATTCTGGCGGGTAGAACTCCAGAAACTAATCTTGGCGTGAAAGGGTAGTTTTAGAACGTCCTGGTTTGAAGGTGTGTTGTGAAATGGGAGTTTGGAACTCGAATTTCGATCTTCTATCTCCATGCAAGCCGCCAAGGCAGGATTAATCCTACCTGGGTAGGGCCGCTGTGGCGGGCTGGGTCCCGCTACGGTGGGACAGTTGTGAATGTAGTCGGCCAAAACCTCAAATTCGTTATTTTTTGCAAACCTTCGTCCTTGAGAGCTAGGAGACGACCAAGAACAGTTATTGACCAACTTCCCACATATTCTAGCGTTAAAGATAAGATTTTTACTCCCCTAATCTGTAACTTGATTCATAAACTTTAGAATATTGGGTAATGATCATTGGGGGAAGGGTTTTGGCCTGAAGTTAACGGTAGGAAAAACCCTAATTAAATAATAGGAACTTGGTTTTGTCCATGGATAGATAAATTGATTATTATTCGGGTAAATTAGTCATTGTTTATTGATCCTTGCGTTAATTGATTGTTTTTAGACCGAGAACAAGCAAAAAGAATCCAGAAAGGGAAGGCTAAAGTGTCTTAGGAGGATTTAAGCTTGGTTTTGAGGTAGGTGATGGTTTGATTTCCTATTTGTGTGATATATGTCAATAATTGCTTCATTGTATACATGCATGTATGGGAATGTGGTAATGTAGATCAAACCTAATGAGAATGAGTATTTTTAAATAATTGCATGCCATGAACCTAATACTTGATTGTATGATTATGAGTAATGTTCATTATTGGTATGATTGTGATTATGGTAGTGCTGAGTGGATCGGGTGTCATGTTCCGACACATATATTAGATCGGGTGTCACATTTTGACATGTATATTGGATCGGGTCTCACATTCCGGCACATATATTGGGTCGGGTGTCACGTTCCGACACACTAACTGTTTGGATAGGGTTCCATGAGAGGACCACTGCGATTATATATTCGTGTCTAATTGTTGTTGATATTGGGAACTGTATGTTGCTCTTGAAAGGATAATTGATCTGTGTATTTTGTATATGTGTGTATACTATGTTGTGATTGCTGGCCTATGTTTCAGTTATAGGAATAGCCGTGTGATCCTACCAGTACACTGTGGTTGTGTACTGATACTGCACTTGCTCGTTCTTTGTTGAGTACAGGGCATCTTCAGGCGGTTACTGATCAACCTCAGCTAGGAGATAATTGATTGAGACCGAATTCAAGGGTGAGCCAGTTCTTCCAAGCTGTCATGGATTCTCTTATGTTTAGCCCATTCTCTTCGGAATTAGACTAGTTCTTTAGATATTTCTTATGTTTGGTTGGGGTTGTACCCTTTTTTCTTAGACTTACTGAATTTAGAGTTTTGGTATAATGACTGTCAGGTTCTAGGAGTTGTTTTCCGCAACAGTTTGGTGTTTTATTTTATTAAATTATCTGAGTTTATGGGGACTCCATATTTCCTTAAACATTTAAACTTGCTTCCATATCTTTAAATGTCTATCTTTATGTTAAGTTGTCTAGTCGGGTTGTAGTAATGGTTCTCCCACCAGAAGGTTAGTGTGGGTGCCAATCACGACGGTTTGGATCATGACAAAGTTGGTATCAGAACCCTAGGTTTGTTGATCTCATTATACCAAAATGAATCTATTAGAGTCTTCTGGAACAGTACAGAGAAGTATATACTTTTCTACGAGAGGCTACAAGACTTTAGGAAATTTTTCTGTCTTCTTCTCATTCGTGCTATGACTTGATTCCAATTGGTATCTAATCTCTTTCACTCTTCTGTCTACATATGGTTAACACGCGATACAATAGCGTTAGGGCTGTAGATCCCGTCAATGAGCCAGCAGAGAAGTCTGCAGCAAGAGGCAATGGTCTAAGAAGGGGAAGGGGAAGAGGAAGGGGTAGAGGTCAAGGAAGAGTGGCACCCGTCAGGAGTGGAGTCCCAACTAAAACTTTTCCTAGGGAAGAGGCCCTTCCTGCACCCTAAGAAGAAGTAGAAGAGAATGTGGAGATTGGGAACGAGGAGGATGTTGGACCAGAGGAAGGTGCACCGGCAGGTAATACCGGCATTCCTCCCTTAGACCCAGTATTAGCTCAGCAGATCATGACTTTTCCGAAGGGATTGGTCGGCCCCAAAGTCCTTCCAATAGTGCAAGCTGCTCAACCTCCAACCAACCACCCCGTTACTGCTGCTATTCCCAGGGTGGATGGAGCATTAGGAATTGGTGCCTTCTTCCGTCCCCTATTGGTTCTGTGATGACTAGTAATGAGCATGAGATATTGACTAAGTTCTTGAAGATGAAGCCGCCTGTGTTCAATTTTTCTGAGAGTGAGGACGCCTATGATTTTATTTTGGATTGTTATGAAAGGCTTCATAAGTTTGGAAATGTACATCAACATGGAGTAGAGTTTGTGACCTTCCAGCTTCAGGGTGAGGCTAAACCGTGGTGGAGAGCTTATGTGAAATGTAGATTGCCAGTCTTTCCCCCACTCACTTAGACGCAGTTCCATGCCATGTTTGTAGAAAATATGTGCCCCAGACTTTGAGGGGTCGCAAGAAGGATGAGTTCATGGCTTTGGAGCAGGGTGGTATGTCTGTAGCTGCCTATGAGACTAAGTTTCATGCCTTGTCTAGATATGCTACACAATTGGTGACTAATAAGGATGAGAGGATTCATCTATTCGTCAAGGGATTAAACTCTGAGCTACATGTATTTTCTGTTCACATGACCTCTGCAGAGATTTTTTTTAAATGAAGTGACCGACTTTGTGAAGAAAGTATAAGGAGTTTGACGTAATGGGCAGGCCAAGAAGCCCAAGAGCATAGGTAACTTTAATGGTTCGTACTCTAGAGGTTTAGGTAGGCCGACCCTTGCAGCCCAGAAAATTCAGTCAGGCATGCCCGCTTCTACAGTTGGTTACTCGGGAACTCGACATCATAATTTTATTCAGGATAAAGAGGGAGTCGTACCTTTGGCGGGCAGTAGGCAGTCTTTTGACTGCACTTGTTATAACTGTGGAGAACTTGGGCATATTAAGAGAGATTGTCTCCACCCACACATGGTTGACCCCGCACAACAACAGACTAGAGTAGTGGTACCCGTGAACAACGGTAATAATGGCAGAGGATGTCCACAAGGTGGTCGAGGAGGGAATCATCATGGCCGTGGAGGCCGGCGAAATGGTAATGCAAGTAGAGGAGCAGTGCAGCAAGGCAAGGAGGTTGTCCGTCAAGATGACAGGGCTCAGTGTTATGCCTTTCAGGGCAACAACAAGGCAGAGTCTTCTGACGCACTGATCACATGTACTATTCTTTTTGTGACCGGATGGCTACTATTTTGTTTGATCCGGGTTCTACTTATTCCTATGTGTCAGTTCAGTTTGCCTTGGGATTTGATGAGATTTGTGATGTACTTGATGCCCCCATCCATGTTTCTACCCCATTTGGAGAGTCTGTCATAGTCACCCATGTCTATCGTACTTGTCCTATCTTGTTTAGGGGTTTTCGGACTTGGGATGATTTGATTATTTTTAGATATGACTGACTTTGATATAATCTTAGGCATGACTTGGTTGTCCCCCTATTATGTTGTGCTTAATTGTAATGCTAAGTCTGTGACTCTAGAGATCTCGAGTAGGGAAAAGTTAGAGTGGGAAAGGGTGTACAAGCCTAGGCCAGCTAAGGTCATATGCTCCATTAGGGCTAAGAAACTGGTGGGGCAAGGGTGTTTGGCATATTTGGCTAATATCCAGGATGTTGAGGTTAAGTCTCCCTCTATTGAGTCTATTCCTGTAGTGTCTGAATTTAAGGAACTGTTCCCTACCGATTTGCCTGGTATACCTCCGGATACAGATATAGATTTCTGCATTCACTTGGAACCGGGCACTCGCCCCATTTCCATCCCTCCATATCGCATGGCTCCAGTAGAGTTAAGATAACTTAAGGATCAAATCTAGGAGCTTCTTGATAAAGAGTTCATTTGTCCTAGTGCTTCCCTGTGGGGTGCTCCTGTCTTGTTTGTTAAGAAAATGGATTATGAGGATGTGAATAGACTACCGACAGTTGAATAGGGTCACCATTCGAAATAAGTATCCGTTGCCTCAGATTGATGATCTTTTTGACCAGTTGCAGGGTGCGTAAGTTTTCTCTAAGATTGATCTAAGGTTTGGTTACCATCAGTTAAAGATTAGGCCTGAGGATGTACCCAAAAAGACATTCAGGACCCGATATGGGCATTATGAGTTTTTAGTGATGTTAATTTGATTGACCAATGTGCCTGCAACTTTCATGAGTTTGATGAATGGTGTGTTCAAACCATTTCATGATTCTTTTGTTATTATCTTCATTGATGACATTTTGGTGTATTCAAAGAGTAAGGAAGAGCATGCTGACCATCTTCGCATAGTTTTGGGTGTCCATGGGAAACAAAAGTTTTATGCCAAATTTTCCAAGTGTGACTTCTGGTTGGATTCCATTACATTTTTTGGGCATGTAGTTTTGAGGGAAGGGGTAATGGTAGATCCCCAAAATATTGAAGCGATTAAGAATTGGGTCTGGCCTAGCTTTGTGACTGAAGTTAGGATTTTTGTGGGGCTCTCTAGCTACTATCGTCTGTTTGTGAAAAACTTTTCTTCCATCGCCACACATCTGACAAGGCTGACCAAAAAGGAGGTGTCTTCGAATGGACCGAAAAACGTGAAAAGAGCTTTCAAAGGCTCAAGACCCTTCTGAACACAACACCTATTCTAGCACTACCAGTGGAAGGTAAAGATTTCATTGTTTATTGTGATGCTTCACATTCGGCTTTGGGTGTTGTGTTGTGTTGATGCAGGATAATAATATCATAGCTTATGCATCACGATAGTTTAAGGTGCATGAAAGGAACTACCCGAGGCGTGATTTGGAGTTGGTAGTGGTAGTGTTTACCCTTAAGAACTGACGACATTACCTTTATGGTGTCAAGTGTGAGGTTTTTACTGACCATCGTAATATGCATCATGTATTCACTCAAAAAGACCTAAATTTAAGACAACGAAGGTGGATGGAGTTAGTTAAGGATTATGATGTCACCATCCAATATCATCCAGGTAAGGCTAACGTGGTGGCCGACGCATTAAGCCAGAAGGCGGTGAGTAAGGGTAGTCTAGCTTGCTTGGTGTGTCCAAACGACCTTTGGCTAAGGAGATTCAAACCTTGGAGTCTAAGTTCATACGGTTGGGCATCTCAGAGAAAGGTGGGGTGTTAGCCAGCATTGAGGTTAGGCCCACATTCATTGAGGAGATCAAGGCCAAGCAATTTGAGGATGCGAGTTTGAATGAGCTCAGAAAGAAGATAGTGTCTGGCAAGGCACAAGATGTGGCTCTTGATGCGGGTGGCGTGCTCAGTTTTAAGGGAAGAATTTGTGTTCCCGAGTGGATGACCTGATTAATAAAATGTTGACAGAGTCCCATGGTTCGCGGTATTCCATTCATCCGGGTGTGACTAAGATGTACTGAGACTTTAAAAGACTTTATTGGTGGCCTGACATGAAGAAAGACATAGCTGAGTTTGTGGCTAAGTGCCAACACTGTTAGCAAGTAAAGTATCAACACCAAAGGCCGGAAGGTTTGCTTCAGCGAATGTCAATTCCGCAATGACAGTGGGAAAGGATAGCTATGGATTTTGTGGTTGGTCTTCCCAAGACATTGGTGAAGTTTGATTCCATTTTGGTAGTGGTCGACCGACTGACTAAGTCAGGCCATTTTATTCCAGTCAGAGTAGACTATAATGCTCAGCAGTTGGCTAAGGTTTATGTGAAAGATATAGTGAGGCTGAATGGAGTGCCCCTTTCTATCATCTCAAACCTTACACAGTTCACATCCAAGTTTTGGGGAAAATTGTATGAGGAGTTGGGCGCTCAACTCACTTTTAGCACAGCTTTCCATCCACAGATGGACAGGGGTCAGAGAGAATGATTCAAGTGTTAAAGAACATGTTGAGGGCGTGTGTGACCGACTTTGGAAGACATTGGGAAAAGTTCCTACCTTTGTGTGAGTTATCATATAATAACAGTTATCACTCCAGCATTGACATGGCACCTTTTGAGGTAGTTTATGGGAGGGGATGTAGATCACCCATATGGTGGTTTGAGGTTAGAGATGTGAAACCTTTGGGGGTTGATTTGGTGAAATATTCTTAAGATAAGGTAAGAAGCATTCAAGCTAAGCTTCTAGCAGCCTAGAGTAAATAGAAAAACTATGTGAACCGTAAGGTAAGGGACATGAAATTTCAAACTAGTGAGCAAGTCCTTCTAAAAGTGTCATCCATGAAAGGGGTGATAAGATTTGGCAAGAAGGGCAAGCTTAGTCCTCGATACATTGGACCATTTGAGATCCTTGACTATGTAAGGCCAGTGGCCTATAGGTTGGCCTTACCTCCTAGCTTATCTGGATTTCACCCAGTGTTTCATGTGTCCATGTTGAAGAAGTATCATGGGGACGGGGATCATATCATATGGGACTCAGTTTTGTTCGACAAAAACCTTTAGTATGAGGAGGAACCAATTGTAATTATTGATTGTGATGTACGAAAGCTGAGGACCAAGAAGATTAAGTCTGTGAAGGTTCAATAAAAGCATCATCCGGCTGAGGAAGCTACTTGGGAAACCGAGAAGGACATGCGAGACAAGTATCCCAGTTGTTCGATGATTCAGATACTACTCTATCCTTACTTTAGCCAGTTTTTCCTAGTTTATCACAAGGGGAAGAGTGATGGGTAAATTGGTATCTATTGTAACGACATGTTTCAGTCATTATGGAAAAGCCAATGGGGAAAGAATTTGGGCCAGAAAACTTTTGAGTCTTGACTTGGGAATTCCTAGCCTAGTCCAAATTTGGACAAAATCTGAGTTAGGTGAGGTCTAGGGAAATCTGGTAATGAATGAGAGAATTAATTATGAATTTGATCACATGAGTGGATAGCCAAAATGTTAAGGAGCATGAACCACTTTAGGGAATCAAATTCGGGTGGGTAGAACTCCCGAAACTGATCTTGGCGTGAAAGGGTAGTTTTAGAACGTCCTGGTTTGAAGGTGTATTGTAAAATGGGAGCTTGGATCTCAAATTTCGATCTTCTGTCTCTGTGCATGCCACCAGGGCGGGACTAATCCCACTAGGGAGGGACTAATCCCACTAGGGTGGGGCCGCTATGGCGGGCTGGGTCCCGCTACAGTGGGACAGTCGCGACTTAAGTCAGGGAAAATCCCCAAATTTGTTATTTTCTGCAAACCTTTATCCGTGAGAGCTAGGAGACAACCAGAGAAGTTCTTGACCAGCTTCCCACGTTTTCTAGCGCTAACGGTAAGATTTTTACTCCCGTAATCTGTAACTTGATTCGTAAACAATAGAATATTGGCTAATGATCATTGGGGGAGGGTTTTGGCATGAAGTTAATGGTGGGAAAAACCCTAATTGAATAATACAATCTTGGGTTAGGCCATGGATAGATAAATTGATTAATATTCGGGTAAATTAGGCCTTGTTTATTGATCTTTGCATTAATTGATTGTTTTTAGACCGAGAACAAGCGGAAAGAATCCAGAAGGGGGAGACTCAAGTGTCTTAGGGGGATTCAAGTTTGGTTTCGAGGTAGGTGATAATTTGATTTCCTATTTGTGCTACATATGTCGGTAATTGCTTCATTGTATGCATGCATGTATGTGAATCAGACAATTTAGATCAAACCTAATGAAAATGAGTATGAATGAACAATTGCATGCCATGAACTAGGAGTTGTTTTCCGCAATAGTTTGGTTTTTTTATTTATTATTTTTCAGAGTTTATGGGGACTCCATATTTCCTTAGACATTTAAACCTGCTTCCGTATCTTTAAATGTATATCCTTGCGTTAAGTTGTTTAGTCTGGTTGTAGTAATGGTTCTCCCACGAGAGGATTAGTGTGGGTGCCAATGATGAGTCCTAGATTTAGACTCATTTAGGGCTTTGTTTTTATAGTTTTAGTGTCCTCAAATGCCTAATTTGTGCTATAAACTGATGTTAAAGCCTTTATTTCCAGGTATGTGATCTAAGGAGCAAGGTAAGGACACTAACGGGAAAAAAGGATCAAAACAAGCTGAAGAAGTAGAGAAAGGTGATCCTGGTGATTGCTAATTCCACTCGGCGAACCGCCGAGTGGCTCTTTAGCTCACCCAAAGTTCCAGTGTGCCATCCCTAGGGGAAGAAACCAAATCGGCGACAGAAATGGGCAGTCGGTGAATCACCGATTGGTTTCGCAATGACACAATAGATCGCCCAAAGTTACAGGACTTGAGGGTGCTGAGAACTAATGCAAAATGGCGATGGAGGAGAGCAAAGGGTGGATCGCCGAACCACTCGGCGAGCCCGACTTATCTCTCCCAATCACTTTTCAGGCCAAATTTTGGGCTACTATAAATTAAGTTTTGAACTGTAAATTGATTATCATTGGATCATTGAGTAGGGTTTTCTTTTGAGTTTTAGAGTTCCATTGTAGAATTTGAAGCTTTTTGAGGCTCAAACTTGAAGATTTGCAAGTGGGTCTTTGAATTTAACCCTTGGAAAACATTGTAAAGGCTTGGAAACTATCACCCAGCTGATGGCTAATTGAGTTGGTAACTGTTTTTTAACTTTTTTATAATATTTAGCTAAAACCCCAATTCTTGGGGTGTGATCATGTGATTATGGGTTGAATTAGCTTATGGGTATTGTTAATTGGTGATTTAAATGCTATATTGAAGTGGTTTTAATCATTAGTTGTGTTTTAATCTATGAAATGTAGTTGCAAATGCAATTCTAATTTTGAGTTCGTATCTTGCTTGAGAGAGAGGTTTTGGAACAAAAGCTTTTGATTAATGGTTTGTTGGTATTTGGTTGAAATGAGTTCAGCTCGAAAGATTAAATCCTAAAACTAAACCTACTCATCTTGCTCGAGAGAGAGGATGTATTAAGGTTGTGGGCTGTTCTTATTTGCTGAGCGTGTTGATGTTCGAAAGAAATCACTTGAAGCGTGATAGTTGTTCGAGAGAAAATTATTTCACTCATAGTCTTGCCTACCCACTGATATTTAGCTATTTATTAGTAGTTTCAATTACCCATATAGTGAAATCTTCCTATAATCGATCACATCCCGAGAATTCCTCTCTATATTGTTTTTCCCTTGTTTTGTTTGTATTGTAGCTGATAGTTGCAAAACAAAAAACCCATCTGACATTCGTGTTAACCCGCTTAGACTTGTTTACATGTCTTTTTCGATAATTTCTATTTCGATAACTGATTAGATCGGGCTTATACTTCATACTTGAGTTTGAATATGTACCGCTCCCCTTGGGTTCGACCCCAACTCTTTATACTAGTTTACGATTGTTTGAACATAGAATTGGATGAGGTGTTTTTGAAACGTTAATCAACCAATCACGACGGTCTAGGTCGTGACAAAAATTCCTCATGAACTCATTTGGAAATTGATGTTTCCTCTCATTTTAAATGTAAAAATATTTACTCTTGGGAACACTTAGTCCCCATATATTCATTTTGAAAAATCAAACTCAAATCTTCTCATCCTCATACTCAAGTACTCAAGTCTTACAACAAGTTTTAAAAGTTTGTAAAAGACTTCTCAAATGGCTCAACAGAACTTCCTCGAACTTTACTCTTAAATCGGTATTGAATTTGAATTATGAATTCAAGAGTTATGATTTGGATATGCGGATTTCTCAATGATTAGATGTTGTTTGATTAGTTATAATCATTAAGAGAGAAAACATACATTTTAAAAGGACTTAGATGGAGCAAACGATGTTAAAGGAGTGGGGGCAGGCGACCCTGGCGCAGGGCGCAACCCCCTAAACTTCAGAGGGCTCATTATGGCGCACTGCATGCACGGCGCGCCAGTTCTCCTGGTGTGTCGCGCTACCCCTCCCCCAGAATGATCTGATGATTTTTTTTTCTCATTTTCTGACCCTAACTCGCCTAGAATCGATTATTTTCCTCAAATTTTCCATAGATTCAATTACCCAATAAAAGTACACAAGAATCTACCCATTTTTCCTCATGAACAACTCTAAAAAATTGAAATCATCACCTCAAGAATTCATCAACTCCATAAACAAAGCATGAAGAACAAAACCTCAAGAACACCCATCAAGAATTCAAATCATTTAACCTCAAGAATGAAATGATGGATGGAATTTACATGATTGGTGTGTGGGTGAACGAACCCAACACTATGAAAACTTACATACCTTAATTTGGCGAAACAATTCCTTAATTCGCAAGAAATCCTGGCGAACACTTGAACTCCTCCTTGTTTCCTCCTCTTCAACTTCTCTCTAAAATCCTAAGTGTATTTAGAATTATGAAAACTGACCCAAATCAGTTTAGACCCCTAAAATATTACTAAAAATGTTTAAAGTTGATGGGGTAAGGAAAAGACAAAAATACCCCTCATTAATTCAGGTAAATTTCCTTAACTGGACAAGCGGAATTCAAACAACATATCTTCCTCACCAAAACTCGAAATTTAGCAAACTCAATGGTGTTGGAAAGAGGATTCAAAGATCTTTCATTTGATATCTTATGTTCCACCTAAATCATCATGTACTGAAAGTTATGGTCATTTGAAGTTAATAAAAAATTCACAACTTAAGCATAACTTGCAAAATTCTCAATTTGACTCTTTCCAATTTAGTTCTTTCTCAATTTAGCTCTTTCTAAGGCCGAGGTGTTACAATATCTCCACCTTTGGAACATTCGTCCTCGAATGAGATCACTCTAATTAGAACTAAGGGTGGCAGCATCTAACACACAACTCAAGCACCCAACATGCAATTTATAACACAACATAGCATATCAATGAAAAGAGTTCTTTACAAAAATAATTACCTTAGTCTAGAATTTCTCCAGAAGAAAAGAGATGTGGGTATTTCTTCTTCATATCCTCCTCAGCCTCCCAAGTAGCTTCCTCAATAAACTGTTTCCTCCATAAAACCTTGACTAATGCAACCTCCTTGGTTCTCAAATTGCGAACCTAACGATCAAGTATCTCAACAAGAATCTCCTCATAAGATAGGTTGTACTTAATACCAATATTTTCAGTCGGTATAATAAGTGAAGGATAACCCATACACTTCTTCAACATTGAAATGTGAAAATTGGATAGACTGCTGCTAACTTTGATGGTAGCTCTACTTTGTCAATCCTCTTGGATATCCTGTAAGGGCCAATATACCGGGGACAAAGCTCCCCCTTCTTGCTAAACCTCATAACACCCTTCATGAGTGAGACCTTCAAATAAACTCATTTGTCTACCTCAAACTCCAAGTCTCTTCTCCTAACATCAGTATAGGATTTCTGACAACTTTGCGCTGTTTTCAACCTTTCCTGAATGATCTTCACTTTCTCCATAGCTCGATGAACTAAGTCTAGTCCTATCAACCCAGCTTAACCAACCTCAAACCATACGATATGATATCCACATCTTCTTCCATAAGGAGCCATATGGATGTTATAGTGATAATTGTTGTTGTAAGAAAACTCTAATGCGAGGTAAGTGATCATCCAAATTACCCTTAAAATCGATCACAAACGCCCACAACATATCCTCTAAAGTCTGAATTGTGCGCTCTGCTTGACCATTAGTCTGAGGATGGAAACAGTACTCAAATTTACTTCTGAACCCAAACCTTTCGTGAAAGACTTCCAACATTGTGCAGTGAATTGCACACCTCTATCTAAAATGATAGACGATAGAACTCCATGAAGTCTGACTACCTATTGAATATATAATCTGACATAATGTTCTGTTGAGTAGGTAGTCTTTACCAACAAGAAATTGGTTGATTTAGTCATTTGATCTACAATCACCCAAATTGAATCATGTTGTCTGCGAGATCGCAATAAACTTGTAATGAAATCCATATTGATCATCTCCCACTTCCATTCCGGAAGATCTATGTTTAGAGCCATACCATTGGGCCTGTGGTGCTCTACCTTCACCTGTTGGCAATTCGGGAACGTAGCAACGAACTCTGCAATACACCTCTTCATACTAATCCACCAATAGACTTTTCTCAAGTCACGATACATCTTTGTAGAACCCGAACGGATAAAGTATGTAGATCTATGAGCTTCCTCCATGATCCTCTATTGGATTTCATCCATATTGGGTACACACAATCTACTTTGATACCTTAATACACCATCTCCCCCCTATTCAAAAGCCATCACTTTCTACTTACGAACATTTGCCTTCAATTCAAGCAAAATAGAGTCTTGGTATTGTTTCTCTTTCACTTCGGACAATTGTGATGATTCAGCCTCATTCATCACCACCACTCAACCTTCATTGGAATCCATTAATCGGACTCCCAATCGTGCAAGTCTTTGCACATCTTTGGCTAACTCTTTCTTGCCTTCCTCAACATGGGAAGTACAGCCTAGGTGATAGAGAATACTCATGTCATAATCCTTGTGTCACTCCCCGATCCTACACCCTGGATGTGACAGGAACTCGAGAACCATTGTTGGACCCAAGCGAACCTTTGTCCTGGTTTACTACTCAGTGGAAGACTTTACTCAATAAAGATAAGTTCATGTAATAACTTAGAATGTATAAAGAAACATTCACTAGCCAAAATGGCAACTAAAGTCTTATACCAAAACAACTGAAATGAAAGACTCATGAACTTACAATAACTAACTATGTATGGAACCTCTAATAACTGAGATGGACATCGTGACAAGACACCCGATGATCCTAATAACAAAGCTGAAATGATAAAGCAATAACAAAAGGGATCCTCCAGAAAGCAAGGAGGCTCACCAAAGGACTCTGAGATGCTCAACTGGATCAACGAGGTGCTGGATCCTGATCCTGATTACCTGTATCTGCATCATAAAATAATGCTGGCCAAATGGCATCATTACATTAAATGTATGATCATGCGAGGGGAAAACTAAACACGACATAAGCTTGAACTGAATTCTGAAAGAATCACTTACCTCTGCTTTACTTAACTAATGGATATTCAACTCAATGCAGAAATAAACAATAGTAAATATGTAGTTTATATAAAGCATTTAAACAGTAAGTAGCAACTTAATGTATTGAAGAAATACAATAACAACTCAATTTAAGTATATGATAAAGTAATATAATTCTGTCGGAGTTTCTCTAACCGACAACCTCACTATGACCTATATGATGATATAGTGTCTCACCCATGCTTCCAGAACTGTCCTATAACTTGTCGGGATATAGAATGCATCAACTAAGTGGATCCACTAGTCTATGCTAAAAGCATTAAGGAATCATCTAAAAAGTATGACCCTTTCTACCCACATTGGCTACATGGTTTATGGAGACTTAAGTTATTATGAAGTCGTCCCCAGATCGGTGCTCAATACTACTCCCAAAATACTCAGCTCATATGTTTAAAAGCATAACTCTTTCTCTGTGGTTTGAGATTATTACTCAAAAAATTATCTCTTAAAAGAGATGGAACTCAAAGCTACTCATGAAAACTCATTTGGAAATAGGTGTTTCCTCTCATCTTAAATGTGAAAATATTTACTCGTTGGGAATACATAGTCCCCATATAACATTTTAAAGAAAATGAACTCGACTCGACTCTACTCTTTTTCAATCTCAATGCTTAAGTCTTAAAACAAGTTTAAAAGATTTGTAAAAGACTTCTTAAAATGACTCGAAGAACTCTCAAGACTAGATTCTCAACTCTACCTTGAATTTTATTTATGAATTCAAGGTTTTGATTTGTGATGGGAAAGATCTCATGATGTTTAAGAGTATTTTTCGATAGTTAAACGTGAGAAATGATCAAAAAATCACTGTGTGAAAGAAAGTCCGCGATGCGGAGATGTATTTTAATATTTGGTTGCGAAATAAATTTTGAGGCAGAAGGGTCCTCGACCTCTCCGCGATGCGGAGAGAAAAGTTCCAATCTTGAGGAACAGGTCCGCATCGCGGACCTGGTTCCTAGATTTACCCGACTTTTTCCTTCTTCGTTTTCTAACCCCAATTCGCCTAAATTCGATTCTTTTTCTCAATTCTTCTTTAGATTCAGATACCCAGTACATGAAAACTAGAACCTACTCATATACAACTCTAAAATTGACATGATTTCATCAAGAACTCAACAATATCATCTAAACTCAAAAACGAAAGCCAATTTCAAGAACATCATACTTTCAACTTTCTAGAACAAATTTCACTAAAACAAACATGATTGGCGTGTGGGTAAACGAACGAAATGCTATGAAAGTATCACATACCTCTTTAGGTATCAACCGTTGGCGAAATGACTTCGATTCCGCAAGAAATCTCCAAGAACGCCTTGACTTTTCTCCTATTTTCTCCTCTTTTCTCTTTTCTCAAAGCCCTAGCATAATTCTAAATTGCGTAAACTGAACTAACTCATTTTAGACCCCAAATAAATTCCTAAAACGAAATAAATGAAATGGGTAATGAAAAGACCAAAATAACCCTCTAAAATCCGGTTGACTTTCTTATCCAGACAGCCTGACTTCAAACGGGTATATCTCCCTCATACGAACTCAAAAATTAGCAAACTCGGTGGCTTTGGAAAGACAATTCAAAGACCTTTCATTTAATATCATGTAGCCTACCTAAATCATCCTGTAGCAGGAGTTATGGTCGTTTGAAATTGATCCATAACTCATACTTAACAAACTTGCCAAATTTCAGATTTTTATTCTTTCCATAAATGGTTCTTTCTAATTCTTGCTCTTTCAAATAAAGGGGTGTTACAATATCCCCCCCTTGGGAACATTCATCCTCGAATGAGATTAATCTTAGTAGTCTAAGGGTGTAACATCTAACATTCAGCTCAACCACCCAAATAGCAAATCTAACACATTCAGTATATCAATTTAAAGAGTACTAAGAAGAGAATTAGTACCTTGATCTGGAATTTCTCTTGGTTTAAAGAGATGTGTGTATCTATTCTTCATATCTTCCTCAGCCTCCCATGTAGCTTCCTCAGCAAACTGATTCCTCCATAAGACCTTGACTGATGCTACCTCCTTGGTTCTCCACTGGCGAACCTGACGATCTAGAATTTGAACAGGAATCTCCTCCTAAGATAAGCTATCCTTAATAACAATATCCTTAGTAGGTATAATAAGTGAAGGATCTTCCATACACTTCTTCAACATAGAAATGTGGAATACCGGATGAACCGCTGCTAACTCTTGTGATAGCTCCAACTCATAAGCTACGTTACCGATCCTCTTGGATATTCTACAAGTACCAATATATCGGGGACTAAGCTTCCCCTTCTTACCAAATATCATAACGCCCTTCATGCGTGAAATCTTCAAATAAACCCAATCATATACTTCAAACTCTAAGTCTCTTCTCCTAACATCAATGTAGGATCTCTGACGACTCTGCGCTATTTTCAACCTCTCTTGAATAATATTAACTTTCTCCATAGCTTGATAAAATAAGTCTAGTCCTAACAACCCAGCTTCACCGATCTCAAACCATCCAATAGGAAATCTGCATCTTCTCCCATAAAGAGCCTCATACGGAACCATTTGGATGCTAGAATGATAATTATTGTTGTAAGCAAACTCAATGAGAGGTAGGTGTTCATCCCTGTTGACACCCAATTTTGGACCTTCACAATACAAAATTAGTCATCGAGCTTCTTAAATTCCCAACGATTTGAAATAATTGACTTTATAAAATTTAAAATATTTTCCGAGTCATTTTAAGTAATTTCATCATTTTTATAATTTTTAACTAATATATATATTTATTACATTTTATAAATATTCAAAAAATCGTCTCCAAAAGATTTTAATTTTAGTAAGTATCTTATTAAATTAGTTTAGTTTAAATTATGGTTATAATTTTGAATTTAGTTTACAATTAAGTTAATTATTTTTATTTCATCAATATTAAGAAGCTCGTTAATTAATTAATTCATCTTATTTAGGATTTAGCCGAATTTATTAATTTAACTAAATTTAGCTATTTCTTAAAACTCCAAGATCCAACCTTTTTCCCTACCCTCACCTTAAATCCATCAAAATACCAATTTTGGGCCTATTTAAATCAGGCCCATTATTCAGCAACCCAATTCCTTCAATTTAATTCCTAACCCAAACCCATCAGAAACACCCAACCCAATACAATACCCATACAATTCATACAGCAGTCCAAACGTACATCAGCAATACAACTGACCCCACGTGCATCGTTCTTCTTCTTCTTCGCAAAAACGAGCAGCAACCCAAATCGAGCAGCAGCCCAGTGAGAAATCAGCCCAGACCCGAGTCCAGTGAATCCAGCTCGTGTCGTCCTCTCTCTCTCTCCTTTCGACGTGTCCTGATCTCCGTGATTCAAGCGTCCTTGTTCCGAATCGGACGGTCAGCCTCTCAAATCCGTTGAGAATTGTACAATTTAGTACAATTTTGAGTTGGCAACCTTATCTTGAAGAGGTTTGAAATTCGAATTTCGAATTAGAATTTCTGCCCGATTTCCCTCCTGAAGTCCCCCCAAATCTGCCCTAGTCCTTCTCCTATATATACCACACCGTCTTCACTGTTCAATGGGGGTGATTTTTTTGGAGGCGGCTGACGTTTTCGAGTGTGAAAATAGAAACCAAAATAGACTCAAATAGCGGGTAAAAGAAGACAAAGGCGAGTGTTCTCAACGCTTGAGACAGAGTCTGTTAGTCTAGAGTTTAGTCTCTTTCTTGTTCGCTATTCATCGGAGTCTGTCGGAGTTCTACTTTGGTGGTGGGAGCTCACAGCTAATTCGTTCTCGTCTCAGTTCCTGCTCCAGAAAAGGTAGCATCCTTGTCTCTTATCTCTTATTTATTTATTGTTTCACTCGAATGGTATTTGTTATGCTTTGATTCTGTCTGCGTAGTCATTTTAGGATTTCGTGAATTGCTTGTAAGATTGTTATACATCTTAGCATGGTTTGAATGTGAGCCAAAAAACTGATATGGGACCAGTCAATGTTGAAATAGATAGGCGTTGTTATTCGTTGTTTTTAGGAGTCTTTTCCTTTCATCATATAGTTCTAACTTTGGTTGTTCTTAACATTTGAGAGATTATTCATGTTGGCTGCCTTGACCACATATGTGTTGTACATCATGCTTTGTCCTTGTTCCCTTTTGTACATGATACTACTTCATTGATTATGGATATAACAACTCGTTCTTTCAACTCTTGGACCATTTTGTTGTCTTGAATGACTTAATGACTCTTTGTTTTATTTCAAATTCAACAAGTTAGTTTCCATTTTTTCTCCTGCTATCATTTAAAGTTATCCAATTATCATTCATCTATATTTGCTATGAGTGCTTAATTTTATTTATTAAATTCGGACCATGAAGTTCTCTATCTCGATCTACTTAAATCTTAAATGGCTCATGCCTTGGCTACCTAGTTTCGTTCGAATTTTGTCTAGAAAGTATCTTGGTATTGCTCAGTAAAAAGAGTATAATTTTATTCCCCCATGTATGAGAATGAAGGGCAGTAGCATGTTATTCCCTGTGGCATGTCCCCTGATGAACAAATTTGATTAATTACCTAGGCGTAATTGTCTTTTTCTTAAATAGCTTGCCATTAGCGGTTTCTTAAGGAGTTAGGTGACTTGATTTCATTTATATTTTCTACCTCTTTGTTGGTTAAGTAAGGTTCATTTAGTTAAATTTATGGTTCCTTATTAATGATTCCAGATTCTTTTTTTTTTTTTTTTTTTGTTAATTCCCTTCCTTTTGTTTTGCCACATGTGACACCATCCGAGTCCATTGGACTCCATCCTCGCATTGAGTCGAATTTCTTCTGAGTCAACCTCATCTTGTTCGAAGTGAAACGGAAGAAACTACATGGGCAGGAATTGTTTACAGATCTGGGAAGTTCCATAAGTCGTAAACGTTTTTTTTTATACACCATATGTGCAATGATATACAAGGCCCAATTTCGTAATACATGAGTACAGGGCTGAAACTGAAAAATGTAGGTGCTGGAGATCCTAAAAATGGGTTGTGTATCAACACATACAGGTTTCGGATGTTGTATGCACGTTGTATACAATGGTATACACTGAATGTATACCCAAATTCTCAAAGGCAAAAAGGGGCCAAAACCCAAAAGACAATTCTGGCAAGTTGAAAAAAAGGTCAAATGGGCTGAATTCCTTAGATTTTACAGCTGGCCCATTTCTTAGAATTAGGACAGGTGGGCCAAAAGCCCAATATTAATTGAATTTGGGCAAGGAAGCCCAAGTTCAAAGATTTCTCTTTATTTATGTATTTATTTATTTGTTTGTATTAACTCTCTAACCCTTTTTATGTTATTTGGTTTTAACTTAATTAATTCCCAAAGATAGCCATTTAACTTTATATATATATAAAAAAAAACATATAAATATTTATTTTATACATATTATTATTACCTAGCTTCTATTTTAATTTTGGTATTGTCAACACTTAGATTATTCCCCTTTAGAAAAATTTCCCCTTTAGTTCCATCCCCCTTAAGATAATTGCACAACAATAATAATGATGAAAAAATAATAATATAAAATATAAAATAAAAATGATAATAATAATAATAGTAATAGTAATAAATAAATAAAAAATAAATGAGTTCTTTTACTTAGTTAAAATTCCAAAAATTAATCAAAGTCATTTTTGTCAAATCGCTGGTCAACCGCAAGTTAGCGGGCATTCCGAGGGCCTAACACCTTCTCGGAATGTACATTGAACTTCGAACCCTTTTATTTTCAATTGATTTTATCTGTTTAAATCTTTTGAAAACCTTACGTTTTTTCTTTATTTTTACTAAAAAATTAAGTGGCGACTCTGTTCTTTTGGAAATTCGATTTCTCTTAAATCGTAAGTTTGATCAATTTTTTGAAAACTCAGTCATTTTTCTTTTATTTTTCCTTTTTGAGTAAAACAATCCCAATTTCCTTTGAAATCAATCACACAAGCCCTCAACATATCTTCTTAAGTCTAAATAGTGCGCTCTGCTTGACGATCATTCTGAGGATGAAAAGCAGTACTAAAATTCATTTTCGAACCCAAACCTTTCTGGAAAGACTTCTATAATTATGCAGTAAATTGTGCACCTCTATCTGAAATAATCAACACTGGAACTCCATGAAGTCTAACTAGCTCTTGAATATATAACTTAGCATAATCTTCTGCTGAATGGGTAGTCTTTACCGGCAAAAAGTGGGCTCATTTAGTCATTCGGTCTACAATCACCCAAATAGAATCATGTTGTTTGCGATACCGTGGCAAGCCAATAATGAAATCCATATTGATCATCTCCCACTTCCATTATGGAAGATCTGTATTTTGAGCCATACCACCGGGCCTCTGGTGCTCTACTTTAACTTGTTTGCAATTCGGACACTTAGCAACAAACTCTGCAATGCCCTTCTTCATATTACTCCACCAATAAACCTCTCTCAGATCACGATACATCTTTGTGGAACCCGGATGGATAGAATATCTGGAGCTATGAGCTTCATCCATGATCCTCTCTTAGAGTTCATCCACCCTTGGCACACACAATCTACCTTGATATCTCAATATACCATCTCTCCCTTGTTCAAAACCCATCACTTTTTGCTTATGAACATTTGCCTTTAATTCAAGAAAAATGAGATCTTGGTCTTGCTAGTGACGATTCAGCCCCATTCATCACCACCACTCCTACTTCATTGGAAGCCATTAAATGAACTCTCGATCGCGAAAATCTATGCACATCTTTTTCTAACTCTTTCTTGTCTTCATCAACATGGGTGGTACTACCCATAAACAACCTGTTCAAAGCATCAACAACCACATTAGCCTTAACTGGGTGATATAGAATACTCATGTCGTAATCCTTGAGTAACTCTAACCACCTCCTCTGCCTGAGATTAAGCTCTTTCTGACTGAACACACACTGAAGGCTCTAGTGATCGGTGAACACATCTACATAAACACCATAAAGATAGTGACACCATATTTTCAAAGCAAATACTACGGCAGCCAACTCTAGATCATGGGTTGGGTAATTCTTCTCGTTAACCTTAAGCTATTTGGAGGCATAAGCTATAACTTTACCATTTTGTATTAACACACAACCCAATCCAACTCTAGACGCAGTAAAATACACAACAAAACCTTGCGTACCCTCTATACTGCCTCTATCTTTTGAGTGTCAACTAGAATCCCATTACCGGAAACACTGTGACCTAAGAATGCCACAGACTCAAGCAGAAATTCACACATAGAAAATTTAGCATATAACTCCTTATCCTTTCGAGTTTGGAGCACTATTCTGAGATGGATTTTATGATCTCCCTCATTCCTCGAATAGATTAGAATGTCATTAATGAATATGATACAAAACATATCTAAATAAGTCTTGAATACTCTATTCATAAGTTCCATGAATGATGCAGGCACATTAGTCAAACCAAACAACATGACCAAAAACTCATAATGACCATAACGGGTCCTGAATGTTGTCTTAGGAATATCACTTTATCTTACTCTCAACTGATGATAGCCATATCAGAGGTATTTTTTTGAAAAACAAGTTGCACCCTGAAGTTGATAAAAAAGATCATCAATTCTTGGAAGAGGATACTTATTCTTGATAGTAACCTTGTTCAACTGATGGTAATCTATGCACTTCTAAGAGAACCATCTTTCTTTGTCGCAAATAAGACCAGAGCGCCCCAAGGTGAGACACTTGGTCGAATAAAGCCTTTCTCCAGGAGATCTTTCAACTGCTCTTTTAAATCTTTCAACTCTGCTGGTACTATTTAATATGGTGGAATAGAGATAGGACGAGTATCAGGAAGAATATCTAACGAAAGTCTATTTCTCTCAGGAGGGACTCCGGGAAGATCGTCTGGAAAGACCACTGGAAACTAACTAAATAGAGGTGTCTCAACACTAGAGTCATTAACTCGGACTAAGTGATAGACACAACCCTTGGAAAATAAATTTCTCGCCTTAATGTACGAAATAAAATGACCCTTAGGCACTGTTGAACTACTACTCCACTCTGTAACTGACTCATTAGGAAACTGGAACTTAACAACTCGATTTCTACAATCAATTGAGGCATAACAGGCATGAAGCCAGTCCATACCCAGAATGACATCAAAATCTACCTTGTATAACTCAACTAAATCAGCTATGGTTCTCTTGTGATTGACAGAAATGGTACAATCACGATAGATTCTCTCTGCTAGAATAGACTCACCAACAGGTGTAGAAACACTGAAGGGCTCAAGGAGTTGCTCAAGAAGAATATCAAAACTCATGGCAATATAAGGAGTCACAAAATATAGACTCGCTCCTGGATCTAGCAAGGAATAAACATCAAAAGTAAAGACTTTGATCATACCGGTGATAACATATAGAGAATTCTCTTGCTCTTGGCGACTGGTGATAGCATAAAGGCAGTTCACTCATCCGCATGTCCCTGAAGTAGCTCCTCTAGGTACAGCTCTGTCTGGTGGAGCAACTGAAGAAGATTGAGCTCTATTACCCCTATTCCCATTACCTTGCCTATTCTTAGGTCACTCTTTCATGAAGTGAACCTCTTGACTACACTTGAAATAACCAGTAGAGCCATTGCGACAAGTACCTGGGTGGTTCCTACCACACATAGCATATGTAGGAGCCCAATTACCTCCTTGTGCCACACTACCCTGAGACTGTACATGTCTAGCTCTAAAATTCTGTGAATTCTAACTATTGTACTCACCTTTGTTCCTTGGTGCAGGTGCACTAGCAGATGATGGAGCATGTCCCTTTTGGTTATGTTGGAAAGATGACCGATTGGCATTACTCTTCTGTTGTCCGGACTCATTCCCTGACATTTTAGCTTTCTTATTTCTGAGCTCTTCTATATCCCTCAGCTTATCCTCATCAATATGCTGCACATGAATCATCAATCTCACTATGTCCATATCTCCTATAAGCATTGTTGTCTTGCCTTCCTTACTTGACAGACGAGACAACCAATGAATGAATAAACTCATCATGCTCCTCATGTCCGAAACCATCTCCGGAGCATAGCGAGAAAGTTGGGTGAAATTTAGACTGTACTCATGAACATTCATCGATTCCTGTTTAAGAGTGAGGAATTCTCGTACCTTTGCTTCTTTCAGTTCTCGGGGAAAGAAACACCACAAGAAAGCACTCTCGAACACAGCCCAGCTTAAAATTAGTGCAGCCTCAGCTATACCCTTCTTCCATTGGTCAAACCAAATTCTAGCAACACTTTTCAGTTGACCTCAAACGCTTTCTATAGTTCCTCTACAAAGTTTTCCGGATCCTCAGTGACACTTAAACAGTAAAGCCTGAAGGATTCATCCTTAAGAACTCACGGATCCTAGAAGTATCAGCCACTTCCTGTCGATTCTCCATGTGACAAACTTGATTGGTCACAGCCTGCCTCAACATCCGGATAGCTTCACGGAACTCAACATCGGTGACATCTCCTTGGGGTTGCACTTCAGTTGAATTAGGTACCCCTTGATCCTCAACATTTCTCGTAGCAGGACAACCTTGAACAACTCTTCGTGGAGGCATGATCTGAAAGATACACGCAAGCACGAGTTAGACAAAAACCTTTTTAGAGATAAATTCTATCGCACGAAATAAGTATGAAAAAAGTGAGATAGTTCCTAAATGTTGCAGCCTCCTAATTATAGATGTGGCGCGATTCACACCGATAATTAGGACTCTACAGACATGGCATCATAGACTCCCTATATATGACTTTTGAACTATGTGCTCTGATACCAAGTTTGTCATGCCCCGAGCCTACACCATGGGCGAGACTGGCACTCGAGAACCATTGTTGGCCCCAAGCAAACCCTTGGACTGGCTTACTACTCAGCGGAAGAATTTACGCAACAAAGATAAGTTCATGTAATAACTTAGAATGTATAAAGAAATATTCACTAGCCAAA
Source organism: Solanum chiquidenum (assembly GCA_029582725.1). Classification (NCBI taxonomy): domain Eukaryota; kingdom Viridiplantae; phylum Streptophyta; class Magnoliopsida; order Solanales; family Solanaceae; genus Solanum; species Solanum chiquidenum. The sequence goes on from JAJOOS010000330.1 coordinate 27,723, forward strand.
ATACCAACTCAAGTCTCATAGCAAAACAACTTAAGTGAAAGACTCATGAACTAACAATAACTAACTGTCTATGAAACTTCAAATAACTTAGATGGACGTCGGCACAAGACCCCCGATCATCCTAATAGAAAAGTTGAAACGATAAAGCTATAACAAAAAGGATCCTCCAGAAAGCAATGAGGCTCACCAAACGACTCTGAGATGCTCAACTGGATTAACGAGGCGCTGTATGTTGATCTTGGTTACCTGTATCTGCATCATAAAACGATGCAGGCCAAATGGTATCAATACATTGAATGTACGAGTATGCAAGGGGAAAACTAAACATGACATAAGCTTGAACTGAGTTCTTAAGGAATCACTTACCTCAACTTTACTCAACTCATGGATACTCAACTCAATGCAGAAATAAACAATAGTAAAGATGCAATTTATATAAAGCATTTAACAGTAAGTAGCAACTCAATGTATTGGAGAAATACAATAACAACTCAATTTAGGTATATAATAAAGTAATATAATTTTGTGGGAGTTTCTCTAACCGACAACAATCACTATGAGCTATGTGATGATACAACATCTCGCCCACACTGCCAAAACTCTCATATAACTTGCCGAGATATAGAATGCCTCAACTAAGTGGATCCACTAGTCTATGCTAAAAGCATTAAGGAATCATCTAAAGAGTATAACCCTTTCTACCCACGTTTGCTACATGGTTTATGCAGACTTGAGTTATTATGAACTCGTCTCCATATCGATGCTCAATACTACTCCTAAAATACTCAGCACATATGTTTAAAAACATAACTCTTTCTATGTGGTTTTAGATTATTACTCAAACTTATCTCTTAAAAGAGATGAAACTCAAAGCTACTCATGAAAACTCATTTGGAAATCGGTGTTTTCTCTCATCTTAGATGTGAAAACATTTACTCTTTGGGAATACATAGTCCCCATATAACATTTTTAAGAAAATGAACTCAACTCTACTCTTTCTAAATCTCAATGCTTAAGTCTTAAAACAAGTTTAAAAGATTTGTAAAAGACTACTTAAAATGACTCGAAGAACCCTCAAGACTTGACTCTCAACTCTACCTGGAATTTGATTTACGAATTCAAGGTTGTGATTTGTGGTAGCAAAGATCTCATGATGTTTAGGAGTGTTTTTAGATAGTTAAACATGAGAAACGATAAAGAAATAACTTTCTGGAAGCAAGTCTGCGACGCGGAGATGCATTTTAATATTTGGTCACGAAATAAATTTTGAGGCAGAAGGGTCTGCGACCTCTCCGCGACGCGGAGAGAAAAGTTCCAATCTTGAGGAACAAGTCTCTTTCCTTCTTCGTTTTCTAACCCCAATTCGCCTAAATTCTATTCTTTTTCTCAATTCCTCTTTAGATTTAGATACCCAGTACATAAACACAAGAACCTACTCATATACAACTCTAAAATCGACATGGTTTCATCAAGAACATAACAATCTCATCTAAACTCAACAACGAAAGCAAATTTCAAAAACAGCATACTTTCAACTTTGTAGAACGAATTTCGCTGAAACAAACATGATTAGCGTGTGGGTGAATGAACCCAAACGTTATGAAACTCTCACATACCTCTTTAGGGATCAACCTCTAGCGAAACGACTTTGATTCCCAAGAAATCTCCAAAAACGCCTTGACTTTTCTCCTTTTTTCTCCTTTTTTCTCTTCTCTCAAAGCCCTAAGCGTGATTCTAAATTGCGTAAACTGAACTAACTAGAGCCCAAATAAATTCCTAAATAAATAAATTGGGTAATGAAAAGACCAAAATACCCCTCTAAAATCAAGTTGACTATTCTTATCCAGACAACCCGACTTCAAACGACCATATCTCGCTCATACGAACTGAAAAATTAGCAAAATCGGTGGCGTTGGAGAGATAATTCAAAGACCTTTCATTTGACACATCACCACGAATGTAGACTCGCAACGAAAAATCTGACTTGGAATTTCCACCATATAACACAATCCCTGTCTCTATCAACATTAGCTTGTACCTTGAAGATTTTTATGAATTCATGGATCTCCATTTATCATTGATCGTATCTCCATCGATCTTACAATATCCTTCGCTAAAATTCCATCGTACTCATTACTAAAATCAAAAATAAAACCAAGCACTTATCATCACCCTCAAGCTAATGTCTGCACACTCCTTTCTCAAGTCTTTTCCCATAGTTTTTAACTAATCTGATGGACTTGGGACACTATTACCATAGTCATAACCAAACGAAGGAAATCACGCGTCTCTGAACCCAATTATCTACCCCTCTAAAGATACCTCTTTAGATTTCGCAAACAAATAAAATATTCTTGCTCTCGTCTCTCTCTAAAGGTTGTACTACCTTCCACTACATTTTCCTTCATTATAACTCTAGCTCTTTAAAATTCTATTCGAGTGGTGTCCCACCATCTCTTAAAACTTTCCATACAACCACGTTACTCACCAAATATTAGAAAACCACAATCTTAGATTCTCGCAGGTCGTAATTACTATACAAAATTTGCTTAACCAACAATCTTATTATATAGTTGCATCCCCTCACAATCCACCACGAACTCTTATTACCATTATGCTCAGTTAGCCCTGTCTATCACTACAAAGTCAACATTTTCATCGACATGACACCTCAAACTCAGGTATACTCATCAAATTCAGAGGACTAACCTATTTTTTATACGCACTTTCTTACTAAAATTTTCAATTTCCTTCACCCAAGTATACTCATTGGGACCTTCCTTATCCATAAGTTGGTCATTCCGGTATCAATCCACCCCTTTATGGCTTAAGATAAATTCATCAGTCCTCATACCACCCTCCTTCTTCTTAACAAACAAGATAGGAGCACCCCACGGGGAAGCACTAGGACGGATGAAACCTTTATCATGAAGCTCTTAGTTTGAGCCTTAAGCTTTCTTAATTATGCTGGGGGCATAAGATACGGATGGATGGAAATGGGGCGAGTTCCAGTTTCCAAGTCAATGCAGAAATTTATATCTCTATTCGGAGGCATACCAGGCAAATCCGTAGGAAACACTTCCTTAAACTCAGACACCACAGGAACAGACTCAGTATAGGGAGACTCAACCTCAACATCCCAAACATGAGCCAAATAAGCCAAACAACCCTGCCCTACCAGTTTCCTCGCCCGAATGGAGGATATGATCTTAGCTAGCTTAGGCTTGTACACCCCTTCCCACTCTAATCTTTCCCTACCGAGGATCTCTAGAGTTACCGATTTAGTATTACAATTAAGCCCGGTATAATAGGTGGACAACCAAGTCATGCCTAAGATTATATCAAGTCAGTCATATCCAGCATAACCAAATCAACCCAAATCTGAATATCCATAAACACAACAGGCAACATGATATATAAGGGTGACTATGACTGACTCTTCAATTGGGGTAGAAACATGGATAGGGGCATCAAATATTTCACAAACCACATCAAATCCCAAGGCAATTGAACTAACACGTACGAATAAGTAGAACCCAGATCACACAAAACAATAGTCATACGGGCACAGACAAGAGTAGCTCTTGTGACCACTGCATCACACCCTGAAACTCGGTCTTACCTGGAAAAACATAAAACTGAGCCCTGTCCTCCTAACGGGCAACCTCATTGCTTGGCTGCACTACTCCTCTACCTGCATTACCATTTCCCCGGGATTCACAGCCTCGTTGATTTCCTCCTCATATGCCAGGTTCTGCATAATTTTAAACACACCTTATAACTTATATTTGATTGTTGAACACTAAATTATATCGCAAGGGTTATAACAAGGAAGACAGGGCTGAGATTCTGTCTCCCCCTATCCCGCTCTAGTGGGAGAAATCTCGCACTGGCGGTCTCACCGTGGTAGGGAAAATCCCGCCTCAACTGCCCTGACGGAAACACAACCCCTGCCAAAAATTTATGGGGTTCCTCTGTCTTCTTAATTCTCCCAAAGGTCCCCAGCTATAACACAAGCATTTTTAGAGTATCGTTGTCTACACTGCGGTCAACCCAATGAAGTACGCACTTTAGAATCCTTTTTTATCGTTTCAACACTACCACACATATACCCAGGGTACACGCAGACTCTCACACGGTTATTAGTTGGTCACAATGCACGTCCATATTTCTCGCTTATGAACCACAACGTAATTTATATAGACCCTTGCACCTAATCTCGTGATGACTTTCTTTTCACAACAAGTTTCACGACACTCAAGAAGTTACAACTTGCAGACAAGTCCAAATTCTTTAATTAGTTCGTTCCATAGACGACCATTACTAATAATCTATGCCTTCTACGGCCCCTAAGGCCAGATACCAATTGGAACCTTCTCAGTTCCAATTAACTTGCTTGTGTCCCTTCAGCCGGGACTACAACGTCTAGTTCACTTCGTTGAGATACCAATTGGAATCGGGAGATACCAATTAGACTCAACTCATACCACAAGGGACAATAGTAGCTAGTGATCCCCCACAAAACTGCTAATTCCAATCATAGAACTTGGTCGAACCCAATTCTTAACCGCCTCAATCTTTAACTTATGGTAACCAGACCTTCAATCAATCTTAGAGAAAACCGATACACCTTGAGATTGGTCAAAAAGGTCATCTATTTGAGGCAATGGATACTTGTTCTAAATGGTGACCCTATTCAACTGTCTGTAGTCTATACACATCATTTCTTGCTAGTGATGGTGTTACCACTTTTGTTGCTCTAGTTCGGACCATAGAGTGAAGGAGGAAAGATACCAATTTGTATCACCCAGATACCAATTGGATTCAAGTCATAGCACGAAGGAGTAGAAAGAAGTGAGTTTTTCCTAAAGTCCTATAGCCTCTCGAAGAAAAGTACGGACGTCATCGTACCGTTCCGCAAGACTCTACTAGACTCGTTTTGGTACAATGAGATCAACGAACCTAGGGCTCTGATACCAACCTTTTTATGACCCAGACCATCGTGATTGGTACCCACACAAACCCTCCAATGGGAGAACCATTACTACAATCAAACTAACAAATTTTATGAAAACTAAGGCATTTAAAGATACTGAAGCAGGTTTAAATGACAATAAAAATGGAGTTCCCATAAACTCCAAGGTTTTAACAAACAACTAACCAAACTAATGCGGAAGAACAACCCCTAGAACCTGAAAGTCAATGTACCAAAACTCTGCTAACGACAATTCTAAGAACAAGGGGTCCAACCCCGAAACTAAACAACACCTTAAATAAATAGTCTGAGTCCGAAAAGAGTGGACTTAAACAAGAAAGATCCATGGCAGCCTGAAAGAACTAGCTCACCCTTGAATCCGGTCACACTCAATAGTCACCTAACTGAGGTCTATCAATAGCCGCTTAAAGATGCCCTGTACTCAACAAAGAACAAGCAAGTGCAGTATTAGTACACAACTACAGTATACTGGTAGGATCACACGGCTATCCCAAAGTTGAAATATACATAAGCAGTCACAACAAAGTAAAACACGCATATACAATATTAGTCATTACTTACAAATAACACACACTTTCACAAGTCTCAAGAGATACAATTATCCTTTTTGAGCAACATACAGTCTTCCAATATCAATCATCATTAGATATGAACGTAATCATCACAAGTATATACACAGCATAATTCAATGGTCCTCCCAGGGAACCGAATTCAATGGTCCTCTCATGGAACCCAAACCCAAACTGTTAGCATACCAGTTCGTGGTACCCGATCCAAGTTAGTGTGCCGGAATGTGGCAACCGATCCCATGCTTATGCCGGAACGTGGCAACCGATCCCATGTTTATGCCAGAATGTGGCAACCGATCCCATGTTTATGCCAGAATGTGGCAACCGATCCCATGTTTATGCCAGAATGTGGCAACCGATCCCATGTTTATGCTGGAACGTGGCAACCGATCTATTCAACAAGCCACAATCATAATCACAATGTACATTCTCATAATCATACAATCAAGTGTTGATTCATGGCATACAATTATTCGTTCATACTCAATTATATTAGGTGTGATCAATAGGTTTCATTCACATGCATACATGTATCACAATGAAGCAATTACAAACATATATCACACCAACATGAAATCACAACCATCGTCTACCTCGAATCCAAGCTTAAATCCCCTAAGGCACTTGAATCTTCCCTTTCGGGATTTTTTCCGCTTGTTCTAGGTCTACAAACAACAATTTATACGCAATGATCAACAATCAAGACTCAATTACCCAGATCATAATCAATAATATCAACCCTAGGTCAAACCCTTGATCCCCATACCTAGATTAGGGCTTTTTCCACCATGGTTTCCAATTCAAAACCCTTCCTCATCGATAATTACCCATTCTACTATGTTCTACGGATCGAAAAACAAAGTCGGGGAGTGAAAAGCTTACCTTTAGCCTCAAGAGAATGGTGGAAAACTATCAAGAGTCACCTCCGGTTCGTTCCTTAGCTCTAAAAATCAATAAGTACAGAATAAAGTCATTTTGGAGTTTATTTACGACTTTAAGTCGCATCTGCCTACCACAGCGGCCCTCACCCCGCTACAGCAGCCCCGCCAGAGCGACCAAAATCATCGCCAAAGTGGCTTGCACGAAATAGTGAGCTATTTTAATGATTCCAAGACCCCCATTTCACAACACACCTTTAACCAACGACACTCAGAAAATACCATTCACGCTAAGATAGATTCCAGGAGTGTTACTCACCCGAAATCAATTCCGTAAAGTCGTACGGATTCCTTAACGACTTATCTAACTACTCATGTAATAAAATTCATAATAAGATCACCCAATTGCTACCAGATTTCCCTAGACCTCACAAACTCCAATTTTATCCAAATTTGGACTAGGTTGGGAAATCCCAAGTTACTACTCAAAAGTTTGTTGGCCCCAATTCTTTCTCCATTGCCTTTTCTATAACGACAGGAATATGTCATTACACATCATAACCCTCATGTTTGCATTCTTTGGATCATGACACTCATATCAAATTCAAGTTTAATGTTCATTACTAAACCTGAATATCAATATGATTGCTCGCCTACTATACTATACTTCATTACTTAATAAGTTCTATAACCTTCTGAATATCATGACCCTCTCAAACAAATCATAAGCCTTGCTTAGATCTATCACTTTATGAATACTTTTGTTCTTTCATTCAACAATTACACGTGGTCATTACCTACACAATGACACTTCACCACAAACTCCTTTCTCGCTACAACACACTCTACCTCCTATGATGGAATCATCACAACTCATCACTTCTTAGTCTACTCATAAGATAAAACTCTTCATCAATAACTTACTGGGTGCATGACTATAATAACAAAATTTGCCCCATCACTATCTCCCTTTCATAGATCTCTATACATTTGTATACTTTTCCCTAACTCTGGGCACTTTCACTACTATTGCTCGATTAAGAGTATGAAAGAAGGGAAACTTTTCCTAAATGTTTTTAGTCCCTCATTTATAGAAGAGGGGCCCTCACAAGTCACAACCATAAACAATATCCTACTCGACACGGCTTCATAGACACCCTAGGCCACTTGAACTCTGTGTTCTGATACCAAGTTTTTCACGACCCCAGTCTACACCCTGGACATGGCCGGTACTCGAGAACCATTGCCGGTCCCCAAGCGAACCCTCATCTTGGCTGAAAACAAGCGAAAGACTAACTCAAGCATACAAAGCATAAAAAAACTAAATAAAATTTCGTGAAACTTAAATACAAAGCTTTAACTCAAAAGAAAACTATGAATAATATAATATATTTAGCTCTCCCCAAAATAGGCAACTTAAGACTTTAAAATATTTAACAAATAAATTAACAGACTTCTGAAACTCTACTGACTATCTATGAAGCCTCTAACTGACGAAGATGGAAGTCGGGACAAGACCTACGACATCCAGACAAAACTGAAAAGTAAATAAAATCCTTCGAAAGGAATGAGGCTCACCATAGCTAACTCGAACTCCATGTGGTATCAACGAAGCTCCTGTTGATGACCCTGAAAACTTGTATTTGCATCATGAAATGATGCAGGCCAAATGGCTCAGTACGTGGAATGTACGAGCATGTAAGGGGAATTCTAAAACATAAACATAATCTTGAACTTAATAAAGGGGAAACATACTTACCTCTTCTCAACTCACTCAACTAAAGTCAACTCAAGAATAAGATACTCAACTCAAAGATCAGATACTCATCCCAATGATATGATACTCAACCCAAAGGTACTCAACTCAAGATAATCAACTCATGATACTCAAGGATAAAGTAATAGTAAAAGATGCAATATATATGGAAAGCTGGAAAACTGTAGATAGCAACTCAATGTATTTAAGAATACAATATACTCAGTTCGTATGCAAGAATACAAACTAAACTCTATTTGTAAATAAAAATACAAAATAACTTTGTGGGAGTTTCTCTAACCAATAACCATCACTATGAGTTATGTGATGATACAGCGTCTCACCCACATTGCCAGAACTGTCCTATACTTTTCCATGATATAAGACCTCTCAACTAAGTGGAACCACTAGTCTATACTAAAAAACATTAGGAATCATCTAAAAAATATGACCCTTTCTACCCACGTTGGCCATATGGTTTATGGGGGCTGTGAGTTATCTGAACTCTCCCCCATATCTGTGCTCAATACTACTCACAAAATATACTAGCTCATATGTTTAAAAACATAACTCTTTCTGCGGTTTGAGATTATTACTCAAAATCTTTCTCTAAAAAGAGATGTTACTCAAACTACTCAAAACTCTTGTGGAAATCTCAGTTTCCTCCTCTTTTAAATGTTAAAACATTTACTCTTAGGAATACTTAGTTTCCATATATCATTTTAAAGAAAATGAACTCGACTCTAATCTTTCTCAACTCAAGTGCTCAATTCTTAAAACAAGTTTAAAAAAGTTGTAAAAGACTTCTCAAAATAGGGTTCATGCCAAATGATGGACGTGAACGACTCAATTCAAGGTTTTCAATAACCATATATATAGAACTTAATACTCGGAACTCAACAACTCAGAACTCAAGATTAATGGTAATACTCGTTTCAAGAAGGGTTCATGCGGAATTATGGGCATGAACTACTCAACTTAAGGACTCAAAGATACTTCTCATCTCCAAACTGCTAGACTTATAAAGTTCATGCAGAATTATGGGCATGGAATACTCAACTCAAGGACTTCATGGGTAACATGTAATAGTCCCATGATTAGGAATATAATCTCAAAAGGAATTAGGAACTCAATACTCAAGACTTAGAACTTTGAAAATACTACTACTCTCAAAGATGCTCAACTTATGAAGTTCATGCAGAATTTATAGGCATGAACGACTCGACTCGATGGTCTACAAAATAATATGAAACTCATGTATACGACTCTTTTCATTCTCATACTTACTTTCTCAAAACTTATCTCACATAGATAGTTGATCTCAAATGATTCATAATTGAACTCAAAGACTTTCTTGAACTCTACTCTTAACTCTCTCTCTCTTGAATGAGAAATATGAATTCAAAAGTTATGGTTCATGATATGAAGGATCTTGATGATAGTGTAGACTCATGAATACATTCTCCTTACTCTCATGCTCACTTAATCGAGTCTCGAAACAAGTTATTAGAAATTGTAGAAGACTCAAAGGGACTTTCTCAAAAATGTTCGAAAGAACTCTGAAAACATGACTCTCAACTCTACCTTGAATTTGATTTATGAATTCAAGATTGTGATTTGTGATAGGAAAGATCTCGTGATGTTTAGGAGTATTTTTAGATAGTTAAACATGAGAAACGATTAAGAAATCATTGTCTGGAAGCAAGTCCGCGATGCGGAGATGCATTTAAATATTTGGTCACGAAATAAATTTTGAGGCATAAGGGTCTGTGACATCTCCGCAACGCGGAGAAAAATTCTGTGAAATGGGGAGGTAGGTCCGCGATGCGGACTGGGTTGCCAGATTTGCCTGACTTTTTCCTTCTTCATTTTCTAACCCAGTTTGCCTAATCGATTCTTTTGCTCAACCTCTCTTTAGATTCAGATACCCAACACATGTACACTAGAATCTAACTCAATACAACTCTATAATTGACGCAATAATCTCAAGAACTCCTCAATCTCAGCCCATTTCAAGAACGAAAGTAAATTCAAGAACACATATCAAGAACATCAAACCTTCAACTTTCTAGAATGAATTTAATGCTGAAATTAACATAATTGGGGTGTGGGTGAACAAATCCAACACTATGGAAGCTTACATACCTGAAAGAACCATCTTTTTGAAGAAATTGAAGGGAAATCTTGGAAGAAGAACCCTAACCTTAGCGTTTCTTGAGTTCCTTGAGAGTAGAATTTTTGGAGTGGATGAGAGGGTTTGATTTATGAAAACTGTTTTTTTCTACATGTTTAGGGAAATTTAGATTACCTCCTAAGGGTTTTTGGGACTAAAATACTCCTAAAGAAATAAATAAAATGAGCTGGGAATCGGAATAATTTTTCAGCAGGCAGTGAGGTCCGTATTGGTTATGTAATGCGGAGCCATCGCGGAGCTGCTGCGAGGTTTGAGCGTCGTTAGTAAATCAGTCATAATGTTTTACTTAAAGCTCGAAATTTAGCAAACTCATTGGCGTTGGAAAGATAATTCAAAGACCTTTCATTAGATATCTTGTAATCCACCCAACACATCCTGTACCGAGAGTTATGATCGTTTGAAGTTGACCCAAAACTCATATCTACTTAAGCATAACATGCAAAATTTCAGATTTTGCTATTTCCAATTTAGATCTTTTTTGAACTCAAGGTGCTACATCTAGTGACCTTAACACTTATTTTTTTTTTAATTCCTCGGTAAAATCCTACTCTCAACGAAGGATGGTTAGTCTTAGCTCAAAAAATTTCGGGGTGTTACAATAATACTCACACAAACACCACTTCATAGCTATCAAACAGTTAGAGAAAGAAAAAAATCGTTACAATTCTAGGTTAGTTTTTTTGATTTTGTGTTCACTTTTGTTCCAATTTAATTACTTCTTTTCAATTTTTGAGGTATCCACTTACATTTTTATGTGATATAGATGTGACAGGAGAGTTTTAAGTTACAATTGTTATATATAACTAATTATAATAATTTAGGTCTAGATTTGGGGTTTTGAAATTTGAGTTGTCTTTGAACTATTTTAATATTTTAAAATGGATTTATGATTTCTTCCATGTATATATGTAATTTCTCTATTAAAAAACACTAGAGGAGAGCATGACATAAGTGGATCTAGAATTTTATGTAAGGAATTGTGCTTGTGTTCTGTGACTATTGGATATTCATGCAAAATTTACATAAATATATGTCCTTAAAGAATTTTAATTATGCAAATATTTTTTCAAAGTTAAATGACCATACGTAAAGAAGATACGTGTTATTATACGATACGTGATTCATGAAGTTGGGGTTTTGTTTTTTATTTGTTTTTTTATTTATTTACCATTTACATTCACTCTACAAATTTTGAAGAATTAGGGTATATCTTATCAACAATGAAGTTAACACACTTGTGACATTCTTTATTGTTTTCTCTTTTTATAGAGCCACAACATGCATAAAATGCATCACGAAAAGGTTATTGAAAAGCCCTAAAAAAATGATGCTATGATCAAATCGATTGATCAAGTCAGAGGAAGTTCCTCTGTCTTGCCCAGTCCAATAGGAATTCGCTTGTGGGGCTGTGATATGATGAACCCATCTAATGAGGAGAAAGGGAAGGTCAAAGAAGAGAAGTCAGAGTGACATGACATGGCATGCAAAAAAAAATGATCGTTAAGAATAATATTGAAAACACCGATAAAATTTCAATAGAAAATTTCAAAGGAAAACAAATTAAGCTACCACAAAAAAATGTGAAAAATGTATAAAGAGGTTAGACAGAGGAAGTGGGGTAAGTGGGTGTCAGAGGTTCGAGTCCCATAAATGAAAAATTGAATTTGGTTAGGAACGTTTGACACGTCTGAAGAAACTGCTTTGATTTACGACAAGGTCGTCATAGAAATGAGAGGTCCTGATGTTGTTACAAACATCCTCAAGCCACCACCAAGAGAGTTACAACCAATGAAAAACAACCTCATCAACCCACCGCCAAAGGAGATCAATTTTATAAATCTTTCATCTTCGTACTCAGATGATGCTAGGGTTTAAGAAATGATTTTCTCTATTTTGTTGTACTCTCTCTAAGTTATATTGATTAAATTTAACAAACTCCCTACTTATTTGGATGTCTCCCCCCCCCCCCTCCCTAAATTTAGCGTGCAATATGACATCTTTACTAGACTCTGACTAAATATATTCTTGTGAAGGTTCATGTTAATTAAATGTTATTATTGAAGTTTTATTAGACAACAAGTTCTCAGAACCACAAACAGGAATTTCCATCACATATACTGGTAAGAGACATATGATGCAATTATTTTTTGGTTATACAAATGATTCTACACTAAAGACAATTACTTAACTTACAAAAAATTAGTCTTTCGTTTGATGCAATTTTACATAGGGTTACCTTTTAGCGGCAGCTTTCCTATAAAAGCATTGTTCATGCTAAACTCTGTATTTTCCTTCTTCCTTATTCATGTGAACAGAGTATTCATGACACTTTCACTAAGGTAGGCAGCTTACTTGACAGGAGTTTAAGGTGGGATCTTGACAAGAGGGGGTTACTCAAGTGGTAGGTACTCTCCAATTCTAATCCTTAAGTTCGTTTTCAAAACCCCCACGAACACAAGATGCTTTGTACACTATGTTCCTTTTCCTCGTCATGTGAGAATTAAATGTAAGACTATATGGAGTGACGTGATAGCTAGGGAGTTTATGGTAAAAATACACACCTAGTATATCATTTTTTTTACAAGCTTCATATATGAATTATCAGATGTTTGTATTTTTTCCTGAACTATCACAAAATATATATCAAAACACACATTGAAGCTGACTAGATCAAGTGTTTGAATATAATTGTCAAAAAAAGTGTATGACCACTTAATTTGCTCATAAAATTTCATCTACATGACAGCTGACTCATTAGTTTCGACTTTCGAGGTATATTTTTAGAAATAGTTGGTCAAAATTTAAATAGAAAAAGGATAATGCATAAGTACCCCCTGAACTATGACCGAAATCTCAACGACACCTTCACTTAACTAAGGTCCTATTACCCCCTTAAACTATTCTAAAATGAAATATATATACCCTAAAAGTTGACATGACATATATAGTGTGCACACTCTCTTCAAGGCAAGCTATGAGTGAATATATTGGACACAAGTCCATTTTTAATTGACAACTTTATAATTAGTTAGTACACAAAATTATTAATAATAAAACATATATATTTAATTATTTTTATTTCTTTCTTTGTAAAATATTTATTTAATTTCTTCCTCACTATAAACTTTTTATTTTTTTATTTCATTAATTTCTTATCTTTTTATTTTTAATTATTTTTAAAAAATTATGTGTATTTTCTTTAAAATAAATAAATTAAATAGTGTCCTTTCATTTTAACGTTTTATTTTTTTATGTTTTTTTTTATTTTCTTCACTTATTTTGATACCCGTTCGAAATTTACTTATTTTAAATACAAGACAAATGGAATTAAATTTGAAATCAAATCAGAAGGAAAAAAAATGAAAAATACAAAGAGTAAATAAATTAATAGAAAATAAAAGAGAAATAACAATGAATGAAGGTGAAAAAAATTCAAAAAACTTTAAATACAAGGAAAAACTTTTTTTAACGTGTATTAACTTAATTTAAATACAAGATAAAGAAAATAAAAAGATTTTAAGAAGTATTTAAAATAAATTAAAAAATATTTACACACGCGGTATGCACGTGTGTACAAACACAACCAACTTACATAGTTGAAGGTACCATGTCAGCACAAAAAGTGCACGAAAATACATAAAAAAAATGAGTTTGGGAATTATATGACCTTAATTAAATTAAGATGTGTTACTGAAATTTCACTCATAATTTAAGAGGTACTTGTGCATTATCCAAATCACAAACTTAAACACCTTATAACTCGAATAGTAAGCTCACAAAAAAGTGGTCACATATGTGTCACAAATTTATTTTTTCTGCAATGCACATAATCCCTTTCGTTCTTCCTTCATTGTTGTTGAAAACATAGAAGTAAATTAATTTCCCAAATAGAAATTATCTTGTTCATGTCTTTGCTAATTTCGATAAATTGAAGATTATATAGTATCTTAAGTAGCTTTACATATATATTTTTTAATAATAAATACAATATCCCACTTTTATGAATTTTATTTATGAATTAAATTAATATCGCTAATTTCCACACTACCTATTCTATAACTCAATTTTTAAAATATATAGAAGTTTTATAATAATGATAAGGGACAAACATGCAATGCACATTCTCATAAATTAGTTTATAAAAACATACATCGAAACTGAGTAGCCCAAGTGTTTAAATACAATCTTTAAAACGATTGTGACAACTTAATTTGCACTTTAATTTGTCCACATGTCAGTTGAATCATTAATTTCGAGGTGTGTTTCGATAAATAGTTGGTGATAGTTTAGGCAGAAAACGCAAACATCTTACAATTCAGGTGGAAAACTCGTAAAAGAATGATACTGCAGGTATGACATTATTTTTAAAGATTTTCATATTAATTTATTTAATTATCCACGTGGAGTGCCACGTGACATCATTTTTAATTTTAAAAAATGTAGTACATGCATTAGTAGATACTAGTTAAGGTGTGCTATGATAAATAATTGATGACAGTTCAAACAGAAGTAGTAAACACATGATAGTTCAAGTAGAAGTCTCGTAAACATGTGATACTTCAAAAGTATTTTTGTGTCTAATTCAAATTTAAAACCAACTTTTCCGTCCACCCTTGTATTTTGCACAAATTGGACAAAATATACAAAATTGTGCAAATCATACAAATGCCAATAAAACAAATGTACCAAAATGTAACACCCCGTAACTAGAAAGAACTAGAATTAGGAAGAGCCATTTTTGGAAAGAATAAAAATCTAGAAAATTTGGTTAAGTAATGTTAAGTTTGAGTTTTTGGTCAACTTCAAACAACCATAACTCCTAGCTCAGGATGAGTTAGGTCTGCTTTCAGATATCATAGGAAATATCTTGGAATAATTTTTCCAAAGCCGCCAAGTTTGCGCGATTCTGAGTTTGTATGAGTGAGATATGCCCATTTGAAGTTGGGCTGTTCAAATAAGGAAAGTCTAAACCGGATTTTGAAAGGGTATTTTAGTCTTTTCCTTACCCAATTATTTTAATTCGTTTATAGGAGTTTACTTGGAGTATAATCAGAATTATATCAGTTTAGAAAAGTTGACGTTCACACTAGGGCTTGGAGAAAAGAGAAAAGAAGAGAAAGGAGAAAGGAAAGTCAAGATTCGTCAAGAACGTTCAAGTTTGGTTGTGCATTTCGCCAAGGATTCAATCCTATGAGGTATGTGAGATCACATAGCGTTGGATTAGCTCACCCACACGCCAATCATGATTCAATTCAGCGAAGTTATATAGTTTTCAAAGTAAATCCTATGAGTTCTTGATGTTAATTCGATTGAAATCTTGTGGGTTCTTGTTGTTGAAGTTTCTTGAGTTTGATTCATGATTTTAGGTGTGATTTCGAGTAGAATCTGATGTATTTTGATGGTATAGTTGATTGTAAGTGTTTGGGTAAAGAACCAAGTTGAAATAGGGGGTTTAGAGATGAAAAACGTGCAGGAAAAGTCGAAAACCACCTGGGCAGGGGCCTGGGGCACCGCCTCAGCCAGAGCTCCCCAAAAGGGGCTCTGAAGTCTGACCTCTAGGGCGCCGCGCCAGCCAGAGTTCCCCAAGTCCTCCTCTGAAATTTAAGGGCTGGCGCCCCGCGCCTCTCAGAGTGCCAAGGACGCCAGCTCTTCCCATTCCTCCCCCATCTTTCTGTTCTAGTTCCTTAGCAACGTACCTATATTTTCTAGTTGATTCCAACACTCTAAGGTACGTCTAAACATCAAGAAGTCATCCATAAACATGATATCATGAACCTTGGATCCATAATCCAATTCAAGGAAAGTTAAGATCAAAGTCAAGAGAAGTATGAGTCAAGTCAAGAAACGTTCTTAGAGTTTTCCAAAAGTCTTTTCCAAATGTTTTAACTTGTTTTAAGACTTAAAGTTCAAGTTGAGTAAAGAGTAACGAGTAAAGATTGAAGTTATTTCTTCAAGAGTATATGGGGACTATGTATTCCCAAAGAGTTTAAAATATTTTCACATTTAAACAAGTAAGGAAACCTTGATTTCCAAAGGGCTTTTGAGCTAGTTTTCATAAAAGAGTAAACGTTTTCACAATTAAGCAAGAAAGGAAACTTTGATTTCCAAGATAGCCTTTGAGCTAAGTTTTTGAGAAATTATCTCAAATCACAGAAAGAAGTATGTTTTTAAACATAAGATTCAGTATCATATTTTGGGAGTAGTATTGAGCACCGATATGAGAGAGAGTTCAGACAACTCCATTCCCCCATAAACCATGTAGCCATCATGGGTAGATAAGGGTCATACTTTTTAGATGATTCCTTAGTGCTTTTTATCATAGACTAGTGGATCCACTTAGTAGTCAGGTTCTATACCCTCGGCAAGGTATAGGACGGCCCTGGCAGCGTGAGACAAAATGTTGTATCATCACAATAGCTCTTACGTGATGATTGCCAGTTAGAGAAACTCCCACATAAGTAATTGTATTCTTATATACACAGTTTAATTGTGTTTAATTGTATTTTTACATACATTTCAGAGTTATATTGTATTTTTGCATACACACAGAGTATTATTGTATTTCCAAATACACAGAGTTGACATCCATGTTTTAAAAAGCTTTTCTTTATATTACACTTGTTTTATACTGCTTTATATTGAAATGAGTTCAGTTAAGTTGAGTTAGAGTTGAGCCAGGTAAGTTCTTCAGTTCCTTTCAAGCTTATGTCTTGTTTTAGAATTCCCCTCGCATACTCGTACATTCAATGTACTGATACCATTTGGCCTGCATCTTTTAATGATGTAGATACAGGTAACCAGGATCAGCATTCATCGCATTGTTGATTCTAGTTGAGCTCCAGACTTGTTGGTGAGCCTCCTTACTTTCGAAGGATCCCTTTTATTGCTTTTAGAAGTTTTAGTTTCATTAGGATGTCATGGGTCTTGTCCCGACATCCATCTCAGTTGTTTAGAGGCTTCATAGACAGTTAGATGTTAGTTCTTAAGTTTTCTATTTCCTGTTTTATGGTTGAGACTTGAGTTGCCATTTTGGCTAAGTTTAATATTTCTTAAAGACATTTACATGAGTTATCTTTTGAGTCTATTTCTTGTGTTTAAGTCTTCCGCTGAGTAAGTAAGTCAGGCCAAGGGTTCGCTTGGGGCCAGCAATGGTTCTCGAGTGCCAGTCCTTTCCAGGATGTAGGCTCGGGGTGTGACACAAAATCTCCTCAATATATAGTAAAAATATTCTTAGTATGTTTGGGCGTATAATAAAATCAATTTTGACAAAAAAAATTGTACGTACAAGTTGCAATTACAGAAATTTGTTTGGGCAAAGTTTTCATGCCCCAGCCTACATCCTAGGCGTGGCCGGCACTCGAGAAACATTGCTGGCCCCAAGCGAATCCTTGGCCTGGCTTAACTCTTAGCGGAAGACTTAATCAACATAAGATGACTTCTAAAGTAAAGCTTTAACTCAAAATAACTAACTCGGAATATTTAAAGAAACATTCACTAGACAAAGTGGCAATTCAAGTCTCAGACATCAATAACTAAAATGAACAAGACTCATGAACTAATATTGTCTAACTCTCTCTGAAGCCTCTAATACTATGAGGGATGTCGGGACAAGACCCCCGATCATCCTAACATCTGAAATACTGAAAGTAAATAAGGGACCCTACGAAAGCTAGGAGTCTCACCAGTAACTCTAGAACTCAACTGGATCAACGAAGCGCTGGACATCATAAAAGATGCAGGCCAAATGGCGTCAGTAGATGGAATGTACGGGCATGCAAGGGAAAATCTAAAACAAGACATAAGCTTGAACTGGAACTGAAAGAAACACTTACCTCGTCTCAACTCAACTAATTTCAATATAAAATAGTAGTAAAGAGTGCAATATAAAGAAAAGATTTTAAAAACAGGAGATAACAACTTCATGTATTTAAGAATACAATATAATCAGTATGTATGCAAGAATACAAAATAAACTCTGTTTGTATATAAATATACAAAATAAACTTTGTGGGAGATTCTCTAACCGAAAACCATCACTATGAGCTATATGATGATACAACATCTAGCCCACGCTGCCAAAACTGTCATATACTTTGCCGGGGTATAGAACCAACTACTAAGTAGATCCACTAGTCTATCCTAAAAAGCATTAAGGAATCATCTAATTAAAAAGTATGACCCTTTCTACCCACGTTGGCTACATGGTTTATAGGGGTTGTGAGTTGTATGTACTCTCCCCCATATCGATGCTCAATACTACTCCCAAAATATACTAACTCGTATATTTTCAAAAACATAACTCTTTCTGTGGTTTAAGATTATTACTCAAAAAAAATTCTCTTAAAAGAGATGGTACTCAGAACTGCTCATGAAAACTCTTTTGGAAATTGGTGTTTCCTCTCATCTTAAATGTAAAAAACATTTCCTCTTGGGAATACTTAGTTCTCATATATCATTTTAAAGAAAATGACTCAACTTTACTCTTCCTCAAACTCACTGCTCAAGTCTTAAAACAAGTTCAAAAGATTGTAAAGTACTTTCTTAAATGACTAGAAGAACTCTCAAGACTTGACTCTTAACTCTACCTTGAAGTTGAATTATGAATTCAAGGTTATGATTTTTGATATGAAGTATATCGTGATGAATAACTGAGTTTTAGATAGTTAATCATGAGAAACGGTCGAAAAACACTATCTGGAGAGCAAGTCCGCGACGCGGGACTGAATTATAATATTTGGTCGCAAAATAATTTTTGAAACAGTGGAGACCGCGTTATCTCCCCGATGCGGAGATGGAAATTTCACTCTAGGGGAACAGGTCTGTGACGCAGACCTGGGACACTAATTCTATCTGATCTTTTCTTCCTCTCCCAAACTCGATTCAACTCATACCAACTGAATTTCTACGGTAAAAACTCTTGAATTCATTAGGCGTAAGTACCCAGGACCTACCTTGGGAAGTGAATTCGTAATCGAAATGGTTAGAGAGACTTGATAGAGTATATTAGGTGGTCAAGGGCTGAATTGTGATGCAGAAGAAGCGAGGGCATGTCAAGGGTGGTTGGTCGGGTTGGTAGTGGTAGTATTCGGGAACTCCTCTATGAGGTAGAATTGTTAAGTTATGAATCAAGAACAGAGCGAGCAGGGAGTTAGAGTTAAGGGTACTATTACGTTTAAGGTGTATAGTAAAGGAGGGAGGATAAAGGTTGAGGGTTGTACTTTCTTATTGCATCTTTCCTGCTGGTTGATTTTTATATAGTATGCGGTGGATATCGGATTGATCGATGATGCTTACCAGTACATGTAGTTTGTACTGATACTACTCTTTCTATACCTTTTGGCATAGTCTGGTTGCAGGGTTAATGATGTTTCATAGATGAAGACGAAGACAATCTCCAACAGCTTCTACTCTTCCTTCCCTGTGGTGGAAGCTATGTCATTAGTTACTATATTTTATACCTTGTAATCTTAGAAGCTCTTGTACCTGTTTAGACTAGACCCCTGGGGTGTTATTTATTTTACAAAATTTAACTTCGGATTGTTTGAACTCTTTATTATGTAAAAATCTCATGAATTTTCCTTTTATCTCCAATTTTCTAAATCTTCCGCATGTTTTTAACCATTTGGGGATCAAGGATTCTCCTACTTAGGTGTTAGAGTAGGTGCCTACACGACTCGGTGGGTTGGGTGGTGACAAATTAGTATCAGAGCCCAGGTTGTCGGTCTTCCCGTACAAGAGCAAGTGTGGAATAGACTCATGCAGTTTGGTGTGTTGACATCCAAATCTAATATTCAGGAAGCTACGAAGCATTCTAGGAAGTTGTTCCATTTCTTCTCTCCTTCCATGCAGTTTCTCGCTTATGGTATTGGTTGAGTCCAATTGGTATCTTTAGATTCCCATTGGTATCTCAACAAAATGAATTGGATGTCGTAGTCGCGGCTGAAGGGACACAAGCAAGGTAAATTGGTCTAATTAGTATCTGGCCTTCGAGGCGGTATAAATGCATGGATGATCATCTAATGGTCATCCATGAAGCGAATTAAGTTAATAAGCCTTAATAATTTGGTATGCATGTATGATGTAGCTTGAAATTATGATTATGTGTACAATGTTGTTTGTCTACATTTCGATGTGTGAAGTGTATTTGCTTGAATGTTTGAAAGTATGTGAATTATGATTGCTTGGATTTTTGTGAACTTGTTGTCAGAGAAAGAGTCATCACTTGGTTATGTGCAAGGTCCAGAGATAAACTACGACGTGATTTGTAAATGAATTCTTGATGCGTGACATGATATACTTATAAGAGGGAATGCAACTGTTAGTTGAGCATGGACTTACCATTGATAAAGAGGGTAAGGGAAAAGAATGACTTGTGACTATAGGGAAACTCCAGTTTCAGGGCAGTCGGGATTGGTCAGAACCATGTACGAAAAAGTGGTATTATTGCATAATAGAGGAATTTGTTGTTATGAAAGGTTCCGTTAACGTGTTTTGCAACCGATTATAAGCTGTGTGATTAATAGGCATATTTTCAGGATGTGCTTGCTTGTTGTGTTAGATTAGTAGGAAAGGGTCTTGATGTGTATACCGATGGGTTGACTCGGGGTGGACAATGCCTATCCTAGATAAGAGGGTTATCCTAAATGCTTAGTTATGACCCTGGGAGTTAATGAAAAACTCTAGAAACGGGGAGAACCCCCAAGAAGTGTTGTCCTGGAAACTGACCATGTCAGAGCCACTGGGGCAGGATCATTCCGCCAAGGTGGAACTGCCAAAGCGGGAAGTCCCCGGCAAGAGCAGGACAGGGCGGGACAGAATCTCATCCCTACCTACCCTATTTTTCCCTTGTTTCACCAATGGACCCCGAATCGTGCATGTGCTAATTTTCGTAATCTAATCGGTACTCAGAAATAGAGCAGTGAGTTATAATCACATAGAATTTAATTACGGCTATGAAAATAGCAAAAACGAGCATCCATGTGCTTACAAAAAACTTAAGGAGAAGTAAAAAGAGAAAATAGAAATATTGTTTGTACATGCCCAAACGGGGAAAACCTAAATCAAGGTCCATGGGAATGGGAAGTATCACTCTCGGATTCTAGGTCCTCTGGGGCTTCTCGCCAGTCCACGCCTCGCTCAACTAGGAGAACTCCCGATGTCCTCTAGCTTGAGCATGGAAGCTCTCGCTGGGGGGCTACGCAAGACAAAATGACCTTAAGGGTCTTCCACATTCGGCCCATCAGCTGATCCCTCTCTACATTCTTCTTCTTCTCCTATCGCAGCTGGCGGCGGAGCATCTCAACCTCGAGGCCAGTGGAGGGTGGAACTGAAGTCAAGGCTCTAGCATAGGAGCCTTCCAATTTCCTCCGGACAGCCGCCATGTCCTCCTCCACACGATCTCCTAAAAGTGTTGGCTGAGACTGGGTTAGAAGGGTATTGTCGGCCTCATCATCATCCTATCCTTCATCGTCCGCCTCTGACGTTACTCTATTGCTATCGGCCCCGTCCGCTTTTATTCTCTTCATTCCCTTGGTGGAGGGCTGCCTGATCAAAAAAGGATGAAAAAGGGATCCATAGGAAGTACCTCATCAGTGTCCAAGAGTGGCACTCCCGCTCACTCGCACATTGTTTTCACTAGCCCAGGTAAGAAGAAAGCCATCTTGTTCCCTCTGTAGAAGATCTTCCACTCGGACACGATATGTGCCCGCACATTCAGCCCAATCCCCTACAAAACACAAGCCACCACTATAGCCCGAGGTAAGGTCACATCGGTACGGTTACCCGACGGGTGGATCCTCCTAGATACCAAGTCCAGCCATCTCTTGGCATCCGGTGACCAGTGAGTACTGGTGATGCCCTTTGTGGTAGCCCAGTAAACTCGGTCCCAGCGGGCAGCCTCAACTAGTGTGTCCCGCAGCCAACCCAAATCCATCTCCCTCGATCTGGTCTCGTACTCTAAGTTGGAGACATCCGACACCTCGAGCACCTCGTTGATGAACTGAGTGCTCATAGGGATGTCGACTCCTCGGATGCAGATGGTAGGGTGAGGATTGTTCCAACAGACAGTAGGATGTAGGGCATAGAACTTCCTCACCCTGCCGAAGTGCGCGAGAGGGGGAGCCTCGGTCAGTAGACC
This sequence comes from Solanum chiquidenum, assembly GCA_029582725.1. Lineage (NCBI taxonomy): Eukaryota > Viridiplantae > Streptophyta > Magnoliopsida > Solanales > Solanaceae > Solanum > Solanum chiquidenum. Next base: position 50,252 of record JAJOOS010000330.1, read on the forward strand.
CCAACCAACTCCATCAGCTGGGGATGGAAGGCGGTGCCTTTCTCCGCTAAGCCCAGCAGGTGGAAACCCCTCTCACACAAGAATTTGGTATCCCAGTGATCATGGTGTCTCTCCCGACTTGCACCATCGGGGAATCGGACGAAGGTCAAGTTTTCCTCATTGATTCCAGCCATAGTTAGACAAGACTGCATATTTCATGAAAGGTACACATTAGAACTCCATGGAATTAGTCAATCACTGGCTAAGGAAAGGAAAAAAATTGTTTGAAATGGTAGGAGGCCACTGTTCCGCAAGATCCCGCCAGAGCGGCCAGGATCCCGCCACAGAGAAATGAAGGCCGCCACAACGGGATGAAGGCCGCCAGAGTAGCCTTCATCTGGGTCGAACTTCAAGACGCGATCATGGCGCCCCTTCACCCCAAAACCTCGTTTTTACCAAAAATTTCACAAGATCAGTGTTTCTAGAGTACCCTAGTACTCAAATATGCAAAGACCCTAGAAATTAAGCCCCTTAGTGGTGCCCGAATTTAAGTTTTACACTAAGAAACTATTCAACTTCCCCAACCAATTTTGGAATTGTTTCGGCCATATTATCGCAAAATCTTTACGCTCAGAACATTGTGGAGACATTGTGAAAGTAAAGAAAGTGTCCATACTACGTTTTTCTTATTGTAAATATTTTTTGAAAACTACCCCAAGTCCATTCTACCAAACCAATTATTTTCATGCAATCGTTCTCAATAAAGTAATGAAGTAATTAGAGTATGGAGCAAGAACATTACCTTAAGTTTTACGTTCGGAGGGAAGCAATTGAGAGAGTTTTTGGAGTTTTGGGGTGGTTATGGAAGGAAATAGGGAAACCATTCCCCTTTCCCCCTTCTAAACTGGTCACGACCTCCCGCCACGGTGGGAGTGTCCCGCCTTAGCGAGAACCCTGCTGCTCTGGCAGGGTCAGGCCAGGGAAATGGGCGCCTCTTTTCCTTCGTGTGTTGCCTCGTTTCCCTATTCGGTTCCCTGGGTAAGGATCCTTCAGTGCCTAAACCTTGGGAACCGCTATCTTTAGTCATCCCACAACGGGCCGATCCATTAGTTTCAAAGTACTCCAAATGCAATTGTGCTTACTCCTCCGCTTGTCGTTCAGGGACGAATGAGGGGTAAATTGGTATCTATTGGAATGACCCAAACCATCGTTATTTAAGAAGGGTAAAACATTGTGAGAAGCTAGGCCCCACTTTCCCGCCAGAGCGGGATGATGTCGTTACGGCGGCGGCGTTTCAGTGGGATCGGAGCACCATAGAGTGATGGTCAGGGGAAAAACTTAATGACGTGAAGTCTTATTTTCTCTTTTTTTCCTAAGGGCCAAAAAGAGGTGATGATCACCCCAGAAACCCTCAAAAGGCTGCTCTAGGCTTGGGAAGGAAGGAGAAATAGATTTCTAGTGCAAGGTTGACGACAACTCGCTGATTCCCAGCCGAAATCCATCGTCTCATTGTTCGAAATCCAGGATTGGTGCTACAAATCCTCTACAGCTGCTTGGTGCCCAGGTAAGATAGGTTTCCTTACTTTAGTAGTCATAAATTCATGCTCACTATGTATTATAATGCTAATTGACGGTAGAATTCATGTTTAGGCCTTCAGATACAATAAAAAGGACGTGTTAATTATGATGTGTATCGTGGGGGAAAGTTGTATCCTGTGAACTAGAGGTAGATGATGGTTCGATTTCTCGTTTGTGTTATATATGCTTGTTAATGACTCTATTGTATGCATGCATGTATGGGAATAGAGAAACATGAACCAAACCTAATGAAACGACTAAGTATGGATGCTTACATGCCATGAACCTGTTATTTGATTGTGTGACTATGTGACTGTTCATTATAGGTGTGATTATGGTTGTGGTTGTGCTGACTGGATCGGGTGTCACGTTCCGACATATATATTGAATCAGGTGTCACGTTTAAACACATACATTAGACTGAGTGTCACGTTCTGACACATATATATTGGATCGGGTGTCAGCGTTCCAACACATTAACAGTTTGGGTGTAGGTTCCATGAGAGAACCATTTGTGATTACTACTTTCATATCTACCTGCTATGGATATTGGAGATTGTATGTTGTACCCTAAAGGATATGTGAATTATGCATCTTGTATATGTGTGTTTACTGTGTTGTAATTAAATAGCTTTTATCTAGTTTATTGGGATTGACTTCGAATGAGCGGGCCCATCGGTATGTGGTTTGGTAACTGGAGACCGAGGGTCCAGGTGTTATTATCGGTTATTTTTAAAGAGGTTGTCTGTGTTCTTAGACAATGAGAAGTGGGGTAGAGTTCATGAGGCATAAGTACCCAGGACCTACCTTGGGAAGGGGATTCGTATTCGAAATGGTTAGCGAGCCTTGATAGAGTATACTAGGTGGTCAAGGGTTGGATTGTGATGCAGAAGAAGCGAGGGCATGTCGAGGGTGGTTGGTTGGGTTGGTAGTGGTAGTATTTGGGAACTCCTCTATGAGGTAGAATTGTTAAGTTATGAATCAAGAACAGAGCGAGCAGGCTGATAGAGCAGGGAGTTAAAGTCAAGGGTACTAGTACGTTTAAGGTGTATGGGAACAGTAAAGGCAAGAGGATAAAGGTTGAGGGGTGTACTTTCTTATTGCATCTTTCCTGCTGGTTGATTTTTATATAGTATGTGGTGGATATCGGGTTGACCGACGATGCTTACCAGTACGTGTAGTTTGTACTGATACTACTCTTTCTATGCCTTTTGGCATAGTCTGGTTGCAGGGTCAGTGATGTTTCATAGGTGAAGACGAAGACAATCTCCAACAACTTCTACTCTTCCTTCCCTATGGTGGAAGCTATGTCATTAGTTACTGTATTTTATACCTTGTAATCTTAGAAGCTCTTGTACCTGTTTAGGCTAGATCACTGGGGCTGTTATTTATTTTACAAAATTTAACTTTGGATTGTTTAAACTCTTTATATGTAAAAATCTCATGAATTTTCCTTTTATCTCCAATTTTCTTAATCTTCCGCATGTTTTTAACCGATTGGGGATCAAGGGTCCTCCTACTTAGGTGTTAGAGTAGGTGCCCGCACGACTCGATGGATTGGATCGTGATAAATGTCAAACATAGATTACTTCACAAATATAATTGGTGGCCCAAAAAAGATTTCTTAAAAAAAAACTGAAAATTGAACATACTTTTAAACGAAACTCCAAAGCTCCCAGACAATCCAATTTTTTTGATCTTCTTATTTTGGATCTTTTGCATTTTGATGGCCATTTTTATAATTCAAACTAAGTATGTCAATCGGGTTGATTCCAAAATCGGACTGGACCGATAGTAGACCAGACCAAACCGGCCCAAGAGTAAGGGCTATCTGTTGGAGCCATAATTTTCTATGAAATTTGATTTTTTTAAATCAGATCTTTGTCAAAAAATTTGACCATTGTGTTGCCACTAATGGCTAAAAAAATGTCTGATTTTATAATTATTTTTTTTCAAAAAAAACCCTCCCCATTAATCTTTAAATATCCTCTCCTTTCATCGTATTTATCCACCTTATTCTCTCAATTTCTCTATTTTTTTAACTTTCAAGAATTCAATATTCAATTTCAACATTTCAACTTTATGATCTCAAATTCTCAAATCTTAATAATCAATTATAATTTATTAATCCTCTTAAAATGCTAGTAAGATTATTATTACAATATCACTGATTAGTTAACCCATTACTTATCATTATTATTTATTAATTCATTATTTTTATTAAATTGCTGATAAGATTATATTAGTATTGCAATATTACTTATATATTATTATTAGTTATTAATTTATTATATCTCTTAAGTTCTAGAGAGAATATTATGACAATATTATTTTTAGTTATTACCCATTACTTATTATTTATATCACTTAGTAGTTAATCTATAACTTATTATTATTAGTTATTAATTTATTATTTATTTTAAATTTTTAATAAGATTATTTTAGCACATGTATGGCACGTGAATTGCATATATTAACTCAATTTAATCTATGGGTAATAGATTAGAAAATTTAAAGATCGGATGATAAAAATACTCAATAATTTAGATTTGTAAGTTGCAAACAATGTCAACTTTATAGGAATTTTTATTTATTAAACCCCACAAAGAGAATTTACCGCCTATGGAACCCTTTTTCTTTCTTACTTCTTGATTTGATCTTGCTTTGTTATTGTATCACTACAATTTGAATAGAAGAAATTGAATTTTTTTCTCCAAAATTTTATGGAAAAAAATGAAGATCTTTAATATGTAAAACTAAAAATGTCTCTAAAGAGTCTCTAAAACTAAACAATATTATTGTAAAGAACTAGAAAATCATTTCTCCCAAACTCACTTAAAATCCTAGATTCTTGTTATGTTATTTTTCTAGAGTTCCAAATAGAAGTTTTTCACACATTAAGGATGTTATAAATCCATTAATGAATGTCATATAGTTCAAAAAATAAAATGATCACAATAAGCTGACCTAAAACAATAAATCTACACATATGTAAGTTTTAAAACGTGCTTGTAGAAGCACACAAAGAAATAAAAAAATGAGATATTTTGTCTTCTTACAATTTGAATAGAAGAACATGTTCTTTTTAGATTATCTTTTATGTGTAAAAAAATGAAGATCTCTTACAAAAATAATAAATAAAATTAGAAAACACTAGAAAATCATATTTTCGCCGTAGAAACTAACATGTCAAACATAGATTACTTCACAAATGTAACTGATAATCTAAAAAAGATTTTTTTTTAAAAAAATTGAATATTGAACATAACTTGGAAAGAAACTCATAAGCTCTCAGACAAACCAAATTTGCGATCTTTCTTCTTATATTTAAATATTTTGCATTTTGATGGTCATTTATATAATTCAAAATAAGGATGTCAATCGGGTCGATTTCAAAGCTGGACAAGACCGGTAGTAGCACCGGCCTATTTGTTCCCAGCTACAATCTCTTCCCTTATAAAATAAAAAAGGGCCCTTGGCCAATCCTCAATCGACAACAACTCCGTCCTAGTCGCCTTGCGCAACTTAAGAAAGGAGAGAATGACTTTCTGAAATTCTCTCCAACCCTTTCTATCTATCTTTAGAAGTAGGGCGAGAGAAAGTCAATATGATATTTGCGTTGGTTTTTCCAACAAAACTAAGCACTTTTCTTCTTTCTCATTCGGAAGGCTCAGTCCCACACCCTAACTTCAATGATGGGAACAACCTCCGCACTCTGGTGCTCCACTGAACAACAGTTCTCCGCCTTACTATATTTAGAATAGTGATCGATCCTTCGGAAATTACATTCATAACAACATTACATGTTATGTTCACGCGATGATATTCTATCTTTCCAAGATCACCCGACCAAACCGACCCAAGACTAAGGGACTTTCTTTTGGAGGCATAATTTTCTATGAAATCTGATTTCAAAAATCAGATCTTAGTCAATTGTTTGACTGTTGTGGGGCCACTAATGGCTTAAAAAAAAAATTATTTCAAAAGAAAACCCTTCCCTTTAATCTTTAAATATTCCCTCTCTTCATATTTTTCCACCGTATTCTCTCAATTTCTATACCCTTTCAACATTCAAGAATTCAATATTTAATTTCAAACACTTCTTCTTATATCAAATTTTCAAAATCTCAAACCTTAACTATCAGTTATTTTATTAATAAGTAATTTATTAATCCTTTGAAAGTACTAGTAAGATTATTATTACAATATTACTTATTAGTTGCTTCATTACTTATCATTGTTGGTTATTAATTCATTATTTTTATTAAATTGCTAATAAGGTTACTATTATTGCAATATTACTTATTATTATTAGTTATTAATTTATTATTTCTCTTGAGGGCTAGAGAGAATATTATTACAATATTACTTTTAGTTATTACCTATTACTTATTATTTAACTTTTAACTGTTAATAAGATTATTCTAGCACATGTATGATACGTGAATTGCATACATTAACTCAATTTTATATATGGGTAATAAATTAGAAAATTTGAAGATCGGATGATAAATCACTCAATAATTTAGATATGTAAGTTAAAAGCAAGGTCAACTTTATAAGAATTTTTATTTATTAAACCCCACAAGGAGAGTTTAATTTCCACCTATGAAACCCTTTTTCTTTCTTATTCTTGATTTGCTTTTACTTTGTTATTGTATCACTATATGTCTAAATCAAGTGATTTTTTTTTAATTTTCATGAAAATAGTAACCTACAAGTTTCTGTGTTATATATATATATATATATATATTATATTACCTTATTAGAAGTGAACAAGTAAAGGACGAACGCAGCATCTGATTATTGTACAAAACACATGATACGATGTACAATTGAGGCTTTCTCATTTTTGGTCCTTTCTGGCCAATTTGATTGGCTCTTCAACACATGTAAGGACAATAAATTCACATATATACAGCACATGCAAAGGCATCCTGCAACACAGCCCCAAAATTGGTGCGTTCTTCACCTTCTTTTCTACATCTCTATTTCTTATTCTCTTCTTCATTTTCCTAATGTATTTCTGTTTTTTTCCTTTTTTTTATTTGTTTATTTTTGGTGAATTCTTTCTCCATTAATTCTTTATCTGTTTCACTGATTTTTGGTAATGAAATTTGACAGTCATTGTTGGTAATGGAATTTGAATGTTACTATTGGTAATGGAAATTTGTTGCATGGGTAATGATAGTCGGCTGAAGCAGTAATGAAAATTGTTCAAAAAAAGGTAATCTTTTAAAGTGGATGAGTTTTTGGTGATGAATTGGTGTATAAACTTTCACATACATATCAATACTAGATCAGGTTTGCCCTTTAATGTACTTGGGGTGTTTGATAGTATGCCTAAATCAACTTTTTCTACCTTGTTTAATTGTGCATTTGTAACAAATTGACACAGTGAAACACCAACCACACTTATATTAATACCCTTTATCTCAACTTACAAGTAGTAGCTATATTGAAATACTTAGAATCAGAAATACTAGAGGAACTTGCAGAAGTAGTAAAACTAATGATAGAAGAAGAAGGAGGTGAGGAACTTAGAAGAAATTGAGAGAGAAAGAGTGTCCAGTGATAACAAAAAGTACTCTGCCCTGCACTGCTTCACTCACAATGCTTTATGCCTACTGCTTTGCCAATTTTACCCCTTTTCACGTGAACTTCCCCCTTTCCACACGTAATCCCCAAGTCTTTTAGGAGGAATGACCTTTCTAGCAGTCTTACGTGGCAGTCCCATGTGCTCATTCAGAGTGGCCTCCCAGTCAACAATCGTCTCATTCACAACAGCATTGATAGATATAGAAATTTCTATTCTATATTTTAGAAGTCATTTTTAATGATCTTATTGCTAACATTAAAATTGTAGTTAAATTATTTCCAATTATGAAAATTTAAACTGTTGATCAAAATGGAAGACCAATAACGTAGAGTTGGAGAACTGCACGAGACAGAATAATTCTCTAGGGAAAATTCTAGAATTCAGTAATATAAATAAAGAGTATTTCAATTTGAATGTATACATTGCCATTATAGAGACATTAGACGTTAACAATTCTTTAATCAGAAATTCTGAGGTTACCTCTACTTTGCAAATTTATCCCTAAAATTCATTACATAGAAAATTTTCGTGAGGCACTCAACATTTTAAGTATTTGAAAATTCTGAAAAGATAAAAAAATATTTTTGCAGTGTGAAGTCTTATTCTTGCAGTATTTTTTTCTAATTTCAGTTACTTCATTGTTATTCAGCTCACCAACTACTTTTCTTGAACCAGTAAGTTTAGTAGGTGAAATAAGACTTTGTTCAGCAGCAAGTTTCAGAGGCTCCAAATACCGCAACAATCATATTCAAAATGTCCATGATTTTTTTGTTAGGGCCCTCAATTTCA
>JAJOOS010000331.1:0-53323 GCA_029582725.1 Solanum chiquidenum
TAACACAATAATATAACCTCAAAAGAAAATATTTGTGAAAAGACCAAAATGCCCTTAAATTTCTGGACGGACTCCTTGCTAACTGCCCAACTTTCAAAGGGCATAACTCGCTCATACGAACTCGGAATCGAGCAAACTCGGTGGCGTTGGAAAGATCGTTCCAAGGGCTTTCCAAACACAACTGGAAATACTCCTGGATCATCCTGAGCTAGGAGTTATGACTGCTCAAACTTGGCCAAAAACTCACTGATTTCCCACAACCAAATTTCCAGGTTCTGAACTTTTTCCAAAAATGACTACTTCCAATTTCAAGCTTCTTCATAATCATTTTTAATTGTCGGATGTAACACAATTTAAATGAAATTACATAAAAACCCCTCATAGAACCTCATTATAAAGTCAACACAAAGTCATAGGCTCTTGCTTAACCTATCATTTTCCGAGTCGTTACAACTGTGATATATGTGAAGTATATTGGTGGAACAAAATGAAGAGGGACATTGTAGATTTTGTGAGTAAGTGTCCTAACTGTCAGCAGGTTAAAGTAGAACATCAGAGACAAGGAGGTGTGACTTAAGAGATTAATATTCCCATAGGGAAGTGGGAAGTAGGAAGTGATAAACATGGACTTCATTACGGGTTCACCTCATACTCGCAGACAACATGACCCCATTTGGGTGATAGTGGACAGAGTTAATAAGTCAGCATACTTATTGGTTGTCAAGACTACAGATTCGGTGGAGGACTACGCTAGACTCTATATCAATGACATAGTAAGGTTACATGGGGTTCCCTTGACTATCATTTCATATAGAGGTCCTCAATTTATATCATATTTCTAGAATTCATTTTAGAAAGGTCTTGGTACTTAGGTAAATCTCAGTACAACATTTCACCCACATGCGGATGGTCAGGCAGAGCATACCATTCAGACCTTAGAGGACATGTTGAGAGTTTGCGTGATCGATTTCAAGGGTAGTGGGATAATCACCTACCTCTCATAGAGTTCACCTATAATAACAAGTTCCATTCTAGTATTCAGATGTCCCCTTATGAGGCACTATACGGGCATAGATGAATATCTCCAGTTGGTTGGTTCGAAGTAGGTGAAGCAGACCTGATTGGGCCAGATTGGGTTCATGAGGCTTTGGAGAAAGTTCAACTCATCAAATATAAACAAAAGATAGCTTAGAGTCGTCAGAACTCCTATGCATATATTAGAAGAATGGACTTAGTGTTTGAAATCGATGATTGGGTTTTGTTGAAGGTGTCACGTATGAAGGGGGTGATGAGATTTGGCAAGAAACGAAAGCTCAGTCCCAGAGATGTAGGTCTTTACAAAATTCGGAAAAAGGTTGGTAATATGGCTTATAAGTTAGAGATTCCAACAAAACTAGCAGCAGTTCATCAAGTCATTCACATTTCCTTATTGAAAAAGTGTGTGGGTGATCCGGCACCAATAGTACTATTAGAGAGTGTGGTTGGTGAAGGATAGTTTCACTTATGAAGAGGTGCTAGGTGAGATTCTTGACCATTAGGTTCGTACGTCAAGAAATAAGAAAGTCACTTCAGTAAATGTTTTGTGGAGGAGTGAGTCTGTAAAGGGAGCTATTGTGGAAGCAAAAGAAGCCATGAGAGCATATTATCCTCACCTCTTTCCGTCCGATTTAGTTTCAGCTTGAGGTACTAGTTCCTCTCCAGTCTTTCGATTAATCTCGTGTATTTTTAGTCTCAGTATCTTGTTCCCTTGGTTATCCTTGCATTTCAGCATAATAGCATGGTTTATGGAACTCAGTTTAGTTAGATATCAGCTTCTAATACTCAATTGGTAGGAATTTCATCTCTCTTTCCTCCAAACTCATCTTATTTAACCTTCATTCGAGGACGAATGATCCAAAGCGGGAGATATATTAATACTGTAGAACCTAGATAAGACAAAAAAAGGAAGGGGGTACCATGGAGGGGTTCATAGGTCGTGAACAAGACCACGACCCATCACCCTTATCATGGCTCACACCTAGCAAAGAATGGAGGAACACAGAGCCATCCACGAGCCGTGAGACTCCACAAGGGCGTCATGTTGTCCGTGAAAAGCACCTATGTAACCCCTAAGGCACTATGAGGAACCAAGACGGCCTTCACAGCCTGTGGTGCTTCACACGGTCTGTGGAGTGGACCGTGGAGGGAACATGTCAGCCTTCAAGTTTTGGGTCAACTTCAGAGGGAGATATCTTTTTGCACAAAATGAAGTCGATTGGCTATAGCCTATCAAATTAAAGATAATTGAGTCCTCTTTTCAACACCATTGAGTTTGCTAAATTCAAAGCTCATAGTAAAATGTTACTTTCATTTCAGTTGAGCTCTGTTGGGTAGGGCCAAAACCACAACCCAGTTGATGGGAAGTGGTCCTACTGACGTCCAGTCAGTCTTATAGTGAAGGGCCTCTGTCAGTTTTTATGTCAGGGTCGCTTTGGTCTTTTCCCTATGTATTGTGCGCGTAAACTACATCGTTTTACTCAGTGTAAGCCTAATAATCTAGTCAGATGCTATCTTAAACCCTCATTCTCCTTAAATCACCCATTTTAGAGAAAAAAGAAGAGAAAGAGGAGACCATTTCTCTCAAGAACAAGTAGTAGTGTTCTTCAAAGTTCAACCCCTAAATCCAAAGGATATTTCCCTAGATTTCATCACCATGTATGTGGGATTTCACTAGTAGGTTCTTTTTACCCATTTGGTCCTCATAATTCAGTTAGTATCTTTAATTCTTATGAACTGTTCAGCCTAGGGTTCTATATTTTCAAGAGTTTTGTAAACTCGATATAATGGTTCCCTTATTCTAAATACCAAGTTTATTGATGAATTATTATAATTCCATGTACAATACATAGAACCCTAAATTATGTAAATTTATCTTAGTTTATGAATTATACTTGCTAGGTCAATCATCGGGAAATTCATGCTTTAGATTTCGAATATTATATTCTCAGTATATAAATGTTGCATTCTCAGTTAGCATGTTAGTTTGAGCTATTCAATATTTATTGCATTATAGCTTCATGAATATTCAGTTGGGAGTAGATATAACACCGAGTTGGACTAGGGTTCAACATACCCTCAAAGTCCCAAAACTACGTTCCCGCGTATGTTTATAAGTCCCCTCTGTTGGGCATTAGATTTAGTGATAACACAACATTCATTACTCTATACCCCTGGCAAGGTATATTGGATCCTCTCGATGGTGTGTATACATCGAACTCCATGTTTAGCTCACTTGGTTTATGTCAGTTAATAGTAGCTCCCACAGTTAGACTCTTATTGCATTTGACAAGGTATTCAATATATACTTCAGTATTCAGTTCAGTATGTCATGTTCATTATTAGTACTTTGTCATTACATTGAGTTTAACTTTTCAGTTATCTTTTTAGTATTGCTCAGTTATGCCTTGTTTCAACTTATATATATTTATTCAGCTTAGTATCTCTACCATGCATGCTCATTACAATCAAAGTACTGACGCATACTTTACGCTACATCCTTTAATGATGTAGGTTCAGGTACTCAACATCCAGATCATGCTTAGATCGATTTTCAGCTCGCATTTCAGCAGCTATAGTGGTGAGTCCTCATACTTCGAGGACAATAGACATACTTTCATTTCTATTTTTACATTTTATTTTAGTTCTGTTAGAATTACATGGAGGGCATGTCCCAGCAACTCAAATCAGTTAGAGGATATCCAGACATAGTAGTTGTATTAGCTTGCCTTGTTAAGTTTGATCTTTTAGTTGTTATTAAACTCTTAGTATGGTTTATACATTCAGATTAGTTGGGTATTCCCCATTTTTTTAGATAACCATTGTTTTAGCTTTCGCATAGTTCTTGTTTATTTAGTCATCTTTCAGTATGCTTATGATATAACAGACACAGGGTTAGTTTGGGGTCACTGGTGATCCTACGTCCCATGTTACGCTAATGGGGTAGCCTTGGGGCGTGGCAAACTTGATATCAGAGCATTAGGTTTAAGAGTCCTAGGATGTCTGAAAGTCGCACTAACTAGAGTCTCTTTCATGGGTGTGAAGTGCACCACATCTATGAGGGGGAGGCTACGAACTATTTTAAGAAAAAACATCACTTTCCTTGCGATTCTTATCGTGCGTGAGTATGAACACTAATCAATCTCCTTCTAACTCCTGCTCTTTGTATTTCAAAATATGCCACCCTAGAAGAGATAACGCAAGGACTCAGCTAGCATCTCCAGCAGACCAATTAAAGGAGCAAGTCATGCATGCCGAGTTCAGTGCTGCTTACCCAGTACTTGCTGAAGCTATGCCTACCCAGGTCAATTAGTAAGTTGTTGTACCAGCTCTTCCACAGACTAACACTTGTCACACCCTTTTTCGGACAGGCGAAAAGGTTTTTTTCAATTTAAGTGACGTTATTGATTAGGGATTATTTTATTTTTTCAAAGTCGCCACCTGAAATTGAGTTATGGTGTTCCAAGTCACCTTTTCTTTTTAATCCCTAATCAAAAGGAAATGACTATATAATTTGGTCTGCGAACCAGAAAATTAGGTAAGGAATTTTGTTGACCGAGGGAAAGGTATTAAGCATCCCTCGAGTCCCGTGGTTCTAGCACGGTCGCTTTTATTTACTTATACTTATCTTGATATGTTTTTGGATAATTTGTGTCTATATGCCATGGTTTGCTTATTTTTTAATTGTTGAATTTTTATTAGTCTTAAATAGGATGCATAATTGCATTCTCGATCTTGACATTTGGAGACATAACTCTCTTCCCCTCTCAAGTTCATCACACCTAATAATCTCAATTTACACCTGTTGGTTTGAATTAACAAAATCAATTATTAAAATAATTTGGCCAAGGTGCGTAACCACATCCTTGAATTTGGCCAAGGTGCGTAACCGCATCCTTGAGTTTCTTAAGTATCTCAAAAAGATGTGGAACCACATTCTTAATTGAGATGAAATTTAATAATTATTGTTACATGAACTAAAAAAAAACTGTGCGTTTCTTTTTTCCTTGGCTTTGTGCCTCCGTCCATTTTCTAACCTTTTCTTTAAAAAAAATATTTTTGTTGTTTTGGTTATTATTTTATATATTCTTTTCCTTTGTTTTGTTTCATTCTGTTTCTCTTTTCTTATTTTTTATTACATTTTTTTTTTACATTTCTGTTCCTTTCTTCTTCTTCTTTTTGTTGTGTCGTATATGTATGCATGTAGTGTCTATATTGTTTTCGTTTTATTTTTATTCCTTGTTATTTGAAAAAGAAAAAAATAAAAAATAAAAAAAAATAAAAAGTGAACATTGTATATCAATCCAACATTTATTTTTCTCAAAATAATATTCAATATCCTATTTTAGATGATAATTAACACTAGCCTTAAACAAATTACAAATCAATTCTACCTCACAAATTCCTCATTCAATATTATCATAAACTGTTTTACTACTTTAACGTATTTAGGCTAATAACGAAAGAGACAATATTTTAAACAGTTAAATGCACATTTACAATAAATTATCAATACTGAAAATAATAAGGAGAGAAAAGTAAGGTGTACTATCGGAATCAACTTTATAAATTGTCTAATACATGGAATCATTTAAATAACTTTATTCATGCTTTAATTCACAAATAAATATATTAAAAATAAGTAAAAAAAAAGTAGAATATGAATTTTTGTGGTAAAAATAGGAGCAAAAACGATATCACCGGATACTAGACATAAAGATCAAAATACGATAATATACATAATTTATTCTAAATTTAACAATATACACATATTTACCGTATTTTAATATTATAATGAAAAGGTTGAACAAACATAGAACTTGAACCAATTCATAACATTGGAATTAAATACTATATAATCATGAAAATCAAATTATAAAGTAAATGTTAAATAGTACCTGTTGCGAAAATCAAATTCACGAAAAGAAAGCAATCCTAATAGGAAACCACGAAAGCAGACTTTAAATTCAACCTTTGTTTTTGAGTGGAGAAAATATGTATGATAAGAGCACGAATACGTATGTGTTGTACGCGTGGAGAAAAAAGTATGTTGCTGAAAATGTTTTTTCTCTTATATTTTTTTTGGCTGATGATCTCTGTCCTCTTTGGTTAGTAGTGTGTAGGTGTATTATATATGAATTAGGATAGGTGTAGGAGTGGGGCAGTGGGTTGTATCGTGTGGGCTGTGGAATGTGGAGGAAAACGTGAGGGAGTGGGAGTGTGGGGTGGGTTTTGTTAGATTAGTTAGGTTATTTTTTTATGTTAGTTTTAGTTTTATTAACTATACATAAAAATAATAGAATATCAACTAATTAAAATAATAATAAAACTAACAGCAAAACAGCCCGCAAAAGCACATAATTGAAATTTTAAACTCTATCCCTTCATATAATTCTTAGGCACAAAAATAGAAACTGATTTATATATATATATTTATTTGTTTGTTTTTTTTAACAATCTTTGACTCATTCCTGCATGTTTTATGATATTAAAACAAAGCAAAATCTCATACTACTTTGTTATAATAACAATTGTTAATATTGTAAAATACTTTTAAAAGATTATCAGCAAAGAAAATATTTTTTAAAATGTCCAACAAGTCTAATATATTGAAAATATCTTCTTCTTTTTTTCAAATCTTTTAAAATAAATTTACTAAAATAAAACAAAAATCAAAATATCTAACTTAACCTAAAATATATATTTAAGGAATAAAACAAATGTAAAGCCTTATGTTTGGTAAAAAATTACGTGTCTACAGCTTTCCCCTCTTTCAGTGGAAACATGAAGAGTTTTCAGACAAAGAAGTAGACAACGCGACAAATTTTGACCGGACTCTTATTTGAAAGAAAAAAAATATATAAATAAACTGTTTTGGACAGCCTACATATCCCGGGTTATAAGGGAATCAGGTCAGGTGTAGTTCAAGACGATCAAGTGATGAGTTGGAAGTTAAGTGAGGTTCCATCGAGGCTTCAGTTCGCAACGCCTATTGTTACATGAATATAAAAGACAATTTTATTTTTTTAAAATGAAAATACAAGTACAAGATTCTATCTATGTAGCTTCTCTTGAACCTTGACTTGAGTCTTCATGCTTCTTGAGTTATGAGATATTGATTTTCATCTCAAATGAGTTCAAAGGTAAACACCTTTCTCCGGGTAGGTTCCTTTTACTCGTACTTGGATATTGATTGTGGTTTTTAGAATGAGCTCATGCTTCTTCAATTGAAATTGAGCTTTAAAGTTAGACTCTTTTCCATCTAAGATCCTGAGTTTGAAATGTGGATTGACCCCATTCTATCAATGGATTCCTGAAATTAAAATAAACAAAGAAATAACACAAAAATTTGCCCCAGTTTATATCAAAGAAAATTTAGTGAGAGAAATAAAATATGTTGCTTAGCTTTGAATCGAGACTTTGACCGACTTAAGTTTTGTTGCGATGTACTCTTTAGAGGGCTTATGCATGTTTACACCAACTCCACTCCTCATGATGAACCGATTAAATTAAATTATGTTAGTCTAGTCCCATTATTCAGGAGGGTCCTGCTAATCGCATTATCCAGGAGGGTCCTGCTAGTCCCATTATCCAGGAGGGTCCTGCTAATCCCATTATCCAGGAGGGTCCTGCTAGTCCCATTATCCAGGAGGGTCCTGCTAGTCCCATTATCCAGGAGGGTCCTGCTAGTCCCATTATCCAGGAGGGTCCTGCTAGTCCCATTATCCAGGAGGGTCCTGCTAGTCCCATTATCCAGGAGGGTCCTGCTAGTCCCATTATTCAAGAGGGTCCTGCTATAATACGTTCAGTAGACTAATAATACAAACAAAACATTTGCCCAGTATGGACCATACTTTTTATTTTTATATCTTTGTGAGTGTTATCCAAATTATTTGCAGAATATTCAAGAAAAGTAGATTCGATCTCTCAAGTAATTGCTATTTTTATATATATTGTCCAATTGCCTTCTAATTGGGTTTCACAAACCTTTATTGCAATGTTGTTATTTTGCTCTTTGTAGACTAAATTGAACATCTAGGTTTTTGTTTTTTTTTCTGGATCTTTCATCTTGAAATAACTTGTACCCCTGCTTCAACAAAGAAAATTTATGAGTTTAAAAATGTGGTGGTTGGTTTGCGGTTCTGCCCTTTGACGAGGATTGCTCAAGTACTTGTCATGTTCCACTTATTTCCAAACGGTCAGTGCTCGTTGTTGATCGACTGTATTTTCACCCAAATTTGCTTACTTTGAGGGACTTAAATTCAATATCTGCCTTTATTTCATGATACATATTAACTTATGGACTTCTTCCGAATCCAAAACTTGTCGATAGATGATAACTCATTGTCCTGATGCTTCGCTTTGTAATATCCAGAGAGTTGGTAGCAAGTCTTGAAATCCTTTCTTACTTTCTTGACACAGACTCGACTCAAATACATATGAAACAAAATGATGGAAAGTGGAAGAAAAAATATATACTACGCAAGAAAAGAAGAAGATGATTCGATGAAGAACCTCTTTTAGAGAGAGGAAGAAAAGGAAACTTATCTGAGTGTGGTAGCCGACTCTATTGATCATGACATGCAATGTGAATTGATTACCCGATTTGTCCATCCAATTATTCATCTACCATTATTGATCCTCTAATTTTGATGTGGAATCCCAACATTTAACGAAGTCATAATCAATTTCAAACCCTTATTCGCCTTTGATGTCCATGAGGGTTTCTGCCACTAAGACTCTTTCATTTTGATTCCTTCAACTCTCATTCGCCTCATGGTGCCCGTTAGGGTTTTCACCAATAAAACTGTCTCATTTTTATTTATCTCAACTCACATTCGCCTTATGGTGCCCGTTAGGGTTTTCACCAATAAAACTCTCTCATTTTTATTTCTCTCACTCATATTCACTTTATGATGCCTAATAGGGTTTTCACCAATAAGACTCTCTCATTTATTTTTCACTACTCACTCTCGCCTTACGGTGCCCACTTATGGTCTTCACCAATAAGACTCTCATTTTTGTTTCTCTCAACTCACATTCGCCTTGTGACGCCCAGTTAGGATTTTCACCAATAAGACTCTCTCATGGTTTCATCATTTGTACCCTTAACATACTTAATCTTGACATTTCAAAGGTTGATCCAAAGGTCTTTCTATGATTGAAACATGACTTTTATACAAGGTTAGAAAGAAATGACAGGAAGAAGGCTCAAATACAACTTTGAATGATGGGGTTGACTTTAGCTTCGGGGTAGAAAGAAAATAAAATAAAAATAAAAATAAAATAAAACGACTTTTACCCCAGTTTTTGCAATATGGAATTTTGGATTTTTTATTTGGTTGGACCGAACCCCAACATAAGGGTTGCCTACGTATCTTGCCGAAACAAGAATCAGGTCAAACGTAGTTCATGATGATGATTTTTCTTTTTTTTTCTTCTTGGTCTTCTATTTTTTTTTTTTTGAAGAAGAACTAAGGAAGTAGAAGAGCCAATGAAGTAATTAAATCTCAACAAGGGTAGCCAAATATGACTTACTACTTAAACACAGAACCAAGAATTTCCATTGCATCAACCTTTGAAATGTCAAGTCCAAACATGAGGGTTTCTAATACTAAGAAATTAAATCATAAATAATATCTTTTCACGGCATCAGCATTGACGGCCATTTCTGCCATTTTTCCTTCTATATCTACTAAGTAAAGAGCACCATTGGATAATACCTTCTTTACAATGAATGGTCCTTTCCAATTTGGAGAAAATTTGCCTTTTACTTCAGCATGATGTGGCAGAATGCGCCTCGACACTAATTGACCCTCTTCAAAATGTCTGGGACTCACCTTTTTGTTGTATGCTCGTGCCATTCTTTTCTGGTACAATTGTCCATGACATACTGATGTCAATCGCTTCTTATCAGTTCAGCTTAGTTGTTCCAACCTTGTTCTGACCCACTCATCATCATCGATATCAGCCTTAGCAACAATTCGTAAGGATGGAATCTCAACCTCCGCAGGTATAACTGCCTCAGTCCCATATACCAATGAATAGGGGGTGGCACCTACTGACGTACGTACTATGGTGCGATAACTCAATAAAGCAGAAGGCAATTTTTCACGCCATTGTCGAGAACCTTGCACCATTTTACGAAGTATCTTTTTTATATTTTTGTTAGCAACTTCTACAGCCCCATTCACTTTTGGGTGATACGGAGTCGAATTACGATGTTCAACCTTAAATTGATGGCATACCTCTTGCATTAAAACATTGTTGAGATTTGCAGCATTATCGGTAACAATTACCTTTGGAATACCAAATCGACAGATGATGTTGAAATGAATGAAATCTACCACGACCTTCTTTGTCACCGATTTGAAAGTTACTGCTTCCACCCACTTTGTAAAATAATCAATGGCCACCAGGATGAACCTATGACCATTCGATGCTTTTGGTTCTATTGGTCCAATCACATCCATTACCATGCCATAAAAGGCCATGGGGCAGACATCGCATGCAATTCCGAGGGAGGAGAATGTATCAAATCACCGTGTATTTGACATTCATGACATTTACGAACAAATCGTATGGAATCTCGCTCCATGGTGAGCCAATAATAACCTGCTCAAAGTATATTCTTTGGTAGAACATATCCATTCATGTGAGGCCCACAAACTCCAGAGAGTATTTCAATCATGATTGTTGAGACCTATTTAGAATTTACACATCTTAGAAGACCCAAGTCAGGAGTCTTTTTGTACAAGATTCCTCTGCTTAAGAAAAAACTGCTAGATAGTCGCTGAATAGTCCTTTTTTGATTACTATGGCATTTGTAGGACATTCTCCAGACTGAAGATATATTTTGATATCATGAAACCAAGGTTTACTATCAAATTCTTCCTCCACCGTGTTGCAATAAGCATGTTGATCACGAATTTGTATGTACAAAGGGTCGATATGATCTTAGTCAAGATGTTGGGAATCGAAGATAAAGTTGCTAATGCATCAGCAATCTCATTATGAACTCTAGGAATGTGTCGAAACTTTAGTGACACAAACCATCGGCAAAGATCTTGTAAAAAATGTTGATATGGTATGAGCTTTGAGTCACGAGTGTTCCATTCTCCTTGAATTTGATGGACTAGTAAGTCTGAGTCTCCTAGCACTAGCAACTCTTGGATGCCCATGTCAGTAGCTAATCTCAAACCCAAGATGCAAGCCTCATACTCTAACATATTATTGGTACAATAGAATCTAAGTTGGGCTGTTATAGGGAAATATTCCCCTGATTTAGACATAAGAACTGCTCCTATCCAAACTCCCTTCTTGTTAGAGGCACCAACAAATAACAACTTCCATCCTTGATCCTTATCGTGAATAACTTCATCGATACATGACACCTCTTAATCAGGAAAGTAGGTCTTAAGTGGTTCATATTTATCATCAATAGGGTTCTCTGCCAAATGATCTGCCAATGCTTGAGACTTCATTGCGATCCGCGTCACATAGATAATGTCAAACTCTGTGAGTAATATTTGCCATTTCGCAAGCCTGCCCATGGGCATGGGCTTTTGAAAAATGTATTTTAAAAGTTCCATATGAGAAATGAGATAAGTAGTATAAGGTGAAAGATAATGCTTCAACTTATGTGCTACCCAAGTTAGGAACAACACGTTCTTTCAAGAAGGGTGTACTTCGATTCATAAACGGTAAATTTCTTATTGAGGTAATAAGTGCCCTGCTCTTTCTTCCCAGTGCCATCATGATGACCTAATACACATCCAAAAGAATTATCCAGTACTGACATATATAATATAAATGGTCTACCCGGCTCGGGAGGAACCAACGTAGGAGGATTCGATAAGTAATTCTTAATTCTTTCAAAAGATTCTCGACAATCTTCAGTCCATTCGACCGTGGGATTCTTTTTTAACAACTTAAAAATGGGCTCGCAAGGTGTTGTGAGTTGAGCAATGAATCTACTGATGTAATTTAACCTTCCTAGAAGGCTCATAACCTCAATTTTGTTCTTTGTAGGTGGCAATTCCTGATTGGCTTTTATTTTTGAAGTATCTAACTCGATACCTCGTCGACTAACTATAAACCCCAAAATCATTCCTGATGGTACTCCAAATACAAATTTTGCAGGATTAAGCTTGAGATTATACCTGTAGAGCCTTTCGAAGAATCTTCTTAAGTCTTGCACATGCTTTGACTGCCCTTTCGATTTAATGATCAGATCATCCACATAAACTTCAATCTATTTATGCATCATATCATGAAATAAGATTGTCATTGCCCTCATATAAGTTGCCCCCACATTTTTAAACCCAAATAGCATGACTCGATAACAATATGCACCCCATGGTGTGATAAAAGATGTTTTTTCTGCATATTCATCATCCATAGTAATCTGATGGTAACCCTCAAAGCAATCCACAAAAGATGCAATCTCATGTTTAGCACAATTTTCCAACAAAATATGGATGTTGGGCAAAGGAAAGTCATCTTTTGGACTTCCTTTGTTCAAATCACGATAATCAACACACATTCAAATTTTGTCGTCTTTCTTAGGGACGGGTACGATGTTGGCTAACCAAGAAGGATATTGAGCGACTCGAATGACTTTGGCTTCAAGTTGTTTTGTGATTTCCTCTTTAATTATTACACTCATGTCAGTTTTAAGCTTTCTCAGCTTTTGCTTTACCGGAGGAAACTTAGGATCAATCGGCAACTTGTGAACCACCATGTCAGTGCTTAATCCAGGCATATCATCATAAGATGATGCTAAAACATCCTTGTAATCAAACAAACCCTGGATTATATCCTCCTTTTCATGTCGAGCATGTACGCTTATCTTAGTCTCCTTAATATTTTCATGATCCCCTAAATTTATCGTCTTAGTTTCACTCATGTTTGGATTTGATTTATTCTCAAAATGTTTGAAATCCCTGCTTACTTCTTCAAATACTTCGTCTTCGTCATATTCGATTTCTTGACTTATTATTTCAGGATTAGGTCGGAGATTAGATTGGATTTTAAGATCTGGCGAAATTTTTTGCATGCATGTCATATCACTAGAATCGGCATAGAAAGAACTGTATAGAAGAAAACAAATAAATATATTAGACTGAAATAAAAACACAATTACATCCTATTGAAAAGGAAAACAGAGAGTTTGAAATAAAATGACAAGACAAAATCCGAATTACAATCCTTAAATAAATCGGATGACAAAAACGAAAACAAGACAAACTACCAAGACTCATTCTTAACGGGGAGAGGAGTTGCCTCCCAATTGTTCAGCAGGATATCAGGACCAATGAATTGCACATCTCTGTCACTAGTGCCTTCACCGAGTTCAACCATATCAGCCTCGATAAATAAATCTTGAAAATAGTTGATCAGTTCTTTGTTAACCTCCAAAACTCGCTCTGGGAGTGATAACTCAGAAGATTCTGTTGTGCGGGCTTTGATGAAAGATTTGTATATGGGTGGTATAGTCTTGGTAAGTGACCATACATCTCTTTTCTGCTTCTTGGCCTTCATTTTGTCCTCGATTCTGGGATCGTATCCTAAGCCAAAAGTACCAAGGCTCTTTCGTGGACTCACCGGATAAGCTCTCCCTTGCAAGAAGATCCCCAAGCCTTTACCCGGTTCAAACCCATGCTTCAGTATCTCATTTACCATCATCATGGACGCCATGGGCAATTGTGGTTTTGAAATGAGATTCCCCTCGAGGATATGCTCAACAACCACTACCTCAAAAGCTTGATAAACCAGTGCCTCATTCTCATTATTTGCCTTGACAAGAGGGAGGGAAGAGTTTCTGTAGACTGACAGATTCCCCTCACCATGAATAATCACTTCTTGCCGGTCGTACTCAAACTTAATCATTTGATGCATCGTAGAGGGGACTCCCCCAGCCCTATGCACCCATGGTCTACCCAACAATAGATTGTAGGATGTATTGATATTCAACACTTGAAAATTCACAGTGAAATCGACATGCCCTATTTTTAATACGAGCTCTATCTCACCAATGGTATCTATTTTTGACCCATTAAAAGCTCTAACACATACATTGTTGGGTCGTACCCTTTCAATACTAACATTCAATTTTTGTAGAGTTGACAAAGGAAAACTATTTGCCCCAGATCCTCCATCAATTAGGACTCGAGTGACATATGAAAGCTCACACTTTACAGTGATATGGAGGCTTTGGTTAAGTCCCGTGCCTTCCACCGGTATTTCATCATCTGAAAAGGTTATTCGGTTTACCTCAAAAATTCTCCCAATAATCTTCTCTAACTGACTAACTGTAACTTCATTAGGAACATGTGCTTCGTTCAAAGTCTTCATTATAGCTTTACGATGCTCATCTGAATGTATCAACAAAGACAATAAAGAGATTTGGGTTGGAGTTTTCCTTAGTTGTTCCACGATGGAATAGTCTGACAATTTCATTTTTCTTAAGAACTCCTGTGCTTCTTCTTCAGTGACTGGACTCTTAACTTGCATTTGGTCATTTTTAGTTTTCCTTAATTCAGTCGGGGCATAACATCTTCCCGAACGGGTCATTCCGCCTACTTCATCTACTTCTTCATTGACTACTTTCCCCTTGTATGTCACGACGGTGGGCTCATAATTCCAAGGTACAACCTTGGGGTTAGTCATTGAAAGTTGGGACGCTGGCCTAATTATCACAAGTGGAATATAGGCTCCTTGCACAATCAAGATAGGCTTGTTTGGCCCTCTTGGAACAACCAATCTTGCCTCTCTCTGACGCGCCCAAACATCTTCAAGTGCTCCTTTCATAATTAGGATGGGTGTGTTTGATTTGCTCAATTTTTCCGACGTCTTTTCCGCCCATGAAGGCACCATTTTTGTCAAGTCAACAACATTCGCCAAATTTTCCATGCCAGTTCCAACCTTAAGGATCGGCTTGTATGCGACTGCAACTTTTTCGCAACCATTCATCATTTCTAACATCTTTGTTTCAGTATGCCTGAGCAGTGGATTTTGATTGATGTTTGGTCCAGTTCAGCTTTCAACTATAATTCCATAAGTATCGATCAAATCTTGAATTGCCCTTTTCAAGTACCAGTACCTCTCTATATTGTGCCCAGGGGCATCAGAACAATAGGTGCAATGTTGGGAATAATCCAGATTTCTCAAGGGAGGATTCGACATCTTTCTTTCAATAGGACTCAAACATTCAACGCCCTTAATTTTTTTAAAAAGCTAGCATATGATTCTCCAATAGGGGTGAACTCATCCTTAGCTCCATTTCCCTTCTTGTATTGTGGTCTAGGACGAAAAGGAATTCTAACGATATTTTGGTGAATTTGTGGGGGTGGTGGATGATTTTGAGGAATTGGTGCACGCCATTGCAGATAAGAAGGGAGGACAATTGGTTGTGCGCTGAAAATGGGATAAGGAGAGTATGGGATGGGATATTGTGGAGTTTGGGAAGGAAAATAATGTTGCGGGAAATTATCTTGGACATAGGTCTGAGGCGCTGATACAACCGTAGCTACATCCTCCCTTTTATTCTTCCCTCCAATATTTACAGAACCATTTTGAAGCACTTATTGTGTTGTGGCTTTTAAGGCAGCTTGGCTTACAATCTTTCCAGACTTGATGCCATTTTCCACCATTTCCCCAACCTTAATAACTTCAGCGAATGTCTTCCCGACGATAGAAAGCAAATAGTGAAAGTAATTAGGTTCTTATGCTTGGAGAAAAACGGTAATCATCTGTGACTCCTTCATTGATGGTTTAACCCTTGCAGCTTGCTCCCTCCATCTGACGGCATATTCACGAAAATTTTCCGTGGTCTTTTTTCTCGTGTTGGCTAATGAGAAGCGGTCTGGCACAATGTCAATATTATATTTGAATTGTTGCACAAAACATCGAGCCTAATCATCCCATGTATGCCAGCTGACAATATCCTGATCTATGAACCATTCAGATGCAATTCCCACTAGGCTTTCCCCAAAATAGGCCATAAGCAACTCTTCTTTGCCCTCTGCACCCCTCAGTTGATTGCAATATCTCTTCAAATGAGCTATGAGGTCTCCGTGACCATCATATTTCTCAAACTTTGGAGTTTTAAAACCAGCAGGTAAATGGACGTGGGGAAACATGCACAAATCGTTGAATGAGATGCCTTTGTGGCCTCCTAGTCCCTGCATAGCTCTTCTGTTCCAAACTCTTCATTTTCTTAGCCATCTTTGCATGTTCCTTACTCTTAACCGTCTTTTCAATTTTGAAAGGGGAGCTATATTGATGAATGTGGGGATAAGAGCTTGGAATTTTAATAGCCTCTTCAAGGGTGTAACCATGATCATGACGAACTTTGGACGGAGGATCATTATTCGGCATCATTGTTGGCTGTGGAATGCTATTAGTCGGTGCAGTTGGCATGAAGAGTGGATTACTCATCATAGGGGTACTCAAAGAGCGTACCGTGGAAGTTCCAGCGACATTGGATGTGTTAGTTTAGGGGCCGAATCCAGGTGGATAAATGGGATAATTAGTCGACACTTGGATAGAGGGAGGAATGTTTGTATTTAGATAGTCACATATTGAAGAAGGTGGAGCTTGTCCACTCGTCCAAGCTTCGTACATATCTGCCATTTTTTCTCTTAATGCCCTTACCTCTTCTATTGACACTGTTTCTTGTGAAGTCATTTGGTTTCGGACCTCTTCATTGTCCGACTCGTTCCCGTCTTTATGGGCCATTTTCTTTTTCCCTTTCGACCTTGTATTGTAGGGATGTGATGTCAGCTTAACCACAAACCAACCACCTTTAAGCCAATATGTCTCTCTTTATCTCTCTCTCTCTCTCTCTCTCTGAATGGAGTAGCAAACAGATTAGTGTTAAGAATTGTGCACATTGCATCCACATATATACTTCTGATATGGAAGACCTTATGTTTCATCCCGGCTTATCTAAGCGCTTTTCTCCTCTTTAGTTATTCTTGTTAAAAAGGTTTGATCGAATCCATTGGGTTGCCTACGTATCATGTCGGTGCATGAATCAGATCTTTGCGTAGTTTGAGAATTAACTTTTTTTTATATATCGTTTTATTATTATTATTTATTTATATATATATATATATAGATATATACATTATTATTTATATATTTATTCATTTATACTAATGAAAAAACAAACATGAAATCATAAATAAGCATAACTTAAAATATCATTTCAATGTTTGAAACAAAAGTAGGAAGACGAAGAGAAATCACCAAACGAACGTCAATAATTTAAACAAACACGACTTAGAAAAAGTGTAGAAACGTAGAATGAAATAAAGCAGGACTTAAACTAAAGAAAATGACACTAATGAAACAAAGGTTTGTATCAGCCCTCATATCCCAAAAACATAACTGTCATCCTTGCATCCCAAATCTGCTCACTCATGGAGATGGTGGTCTTAAATGACCTCCTACATTCTGATATATATCTTGCAATGAAATCGTAAGGTATTCAACGAATTATGGTACTTCAACAAGAAATTGCTCATGGTTCAACTCTTGATAATCTAGACCTATTTGGGCAGCGCGATTAGCCAAACGATGGACTTTTGATCGAAGTGCATTGCAAGTCTGATTCCATCCTCGTATTTGTAGATCACGGGAAGCCACTATTTCTCTAGTGTGTCTTTCTTGAGTTGAGACTGACTCTATTTCCTCTCGAAGTCTTCCCCTTTCACGGATCCACTGAGCTCTCTCTTGATCAAAATCTATTTGACTTTTTTTATCACCCGCCCTCAGTTGTTGTTGTCGGGACACCGCAAATTCCGCAATTTATGTTCCCCTAATTATTGCTAGATTAACTTTTCCTTGAAGAAAGGTTTCTCTTTGAGTTGTCTTGGCTCTTTCTTCTTCGAATTCTACTTGTTGTTGGGCTAGAGCGGCTCTAGCGAGCTCTGATTTTGCTCTTAACGCCTGATTTTCAGCAAGGTGATCGCGCATGGCCAACTCGACATTTATTTTTATCTCAGCCTGATGGTCTATTGGTTCTTTTACAAATCTCTCTGGCCTAACCTGTAACAAAGGCTTGTTTTCAAGCCAATTAGAGTATTCAGGGTGAGTTTGTCCCGTTGTTGCTCTTTAACCATTGTTCCAATTCCCATGATTAAATAACCATCCCAAATCCTTTGGGTCAATCCTTCAGGAAGGGGGACCTCTGGTCCAACTTCGGACATAAAATATTTCATATCCTCCGTAATAGGTATAACCTGGCTCCTGCCTAACTGTCGTAAAACTCGCAGCGGTATGTATGGCTGCACACCCCTAATACCCATCAACAATAAAAAAGGGTGAACAGACGACATGTGTATAACTTCTCCCCAAGGGAACCAAGGATAATTCCAAGTGATCTTATCTTCCTTTAGCGAGGTAAAATGTTCAACCCAAGCATTGACCCCTTCCGGACACCTATATTTCTCTACCCTTTTGGCATGACTTGTAATGTAATCGCTCCGATCCTGAATGAACCTTGCCACCGTAGGAGGTCGGTAAAGATGTTCTACTATCCATAGTTGAAGCAATATGTTGCACCCCTCGAAGAAACGTTTCTCTTAAGGCGCGGTAGATATCAGCTAAACTTATGGGGATGATGGTATAATTATTTTTCTCAATTAACACATTCACTATCCCAGCCAAACGGAGGTTAATCTTCCCACCTCTCCTTGGAAAAACCATTGTTCCTAAAAAAGCTACCATAAAAGCAAAATGTCTATGCTCTTTCTATGTTTCAAAACTTCTCTTATTGTTGAGTTTCCTCCCAAATTTTTTGAATCCGTCTTCTTTTCCATACCTATCATACAAAAATTGTAATGAGATCCAACCTTTGTCTAATGACTCCTCATTGGCTTTGCAAATGTTCAAGTGTTGAAAAAATGTGTTGATGGATATGCCCCTTGGGGCTATAAGCTTCTGATGGTGTAATCTCACTCCGAACCCGGTAAAACCAGTTATTTCCTCCAAGGTTAGGGTCATTTAGAAATTTGAGAAACGAAAAACATTGTTGGTGGGATCCCAAAAGGACAACAGTGCTTCGATCACATCTCTCTTAGGTTCCACTTGCATGATTCTAGTCAAGAACCCCAAATATTTGAATATTATGCCTTGTTGTGATAACCCCATATCATTCCTTCATGCCCACAACTGCAAGGGAGTACAATCTACAACCTGAAGTGGTACGTTCGAATCTCTTTTCTTTTACTGACACTTTCCGCTACCGGGATGAACCATGTTGCGCCTCTAGAAAAAATGCAGGGTCAAGAAACGCTCATATTTACGATACTTAATTTATGGACATCTTATATTTGAAAAAAAAAGTGTGGAACTCATATAAAAAGACATGAAGTATTTTTCGAAATAAGACCTTAACAAAAGGGAAAATAACCACTTGTATTTATAAAGTGGACAAATTTTGAACGTTTGTCACTTTGAACAATCAGACTTAGAGTACAGGTGGTCAATAAATATTTAATTTATTTGGAAATTTCTTTTGATAAGCTACTTATATTCTCTCAAACAAGTGTTTATTCTATGAGTCCAATTGTAAAATAATTTCTAGTAAATGCATCTATAAAATCAAGGTTTAAATAATAATTTCCACTAAATCTATAATTATGAGTGACTATCACAAATTTTAATTTCAAGTGCTTGTAGATAGATCAAAGACATATTGAAGACGACATACTTTTAATATGACTATGATGAAAACTCCGAGTCAATATAGGGGGTTATATATATGGTTTAATAAAAAAAATTGTGTACAAATGGAAAAGAGAGAGGAAGAAAAAAAAAATCTCAAAATTGCTTAAAATTATTGGAAATTCTAACCCATTATTAGGGATATATTCGTAGACACACCTATATATTAAAGGGTACTTTTATTTTGAGAATAGATAACTATATATATTATTATTATTATTATTATTATTTTTTAAAGAAAAATATATAAATCTTAAAGAATTTATTTTAGAGGGAACCTAAAGCCGGTCAACAATCGAGGTTTTCCACATGATATTTTACAAATAATACATAAAATGCACATGTTAGTCAAGAAGAGGGTCTCCTGTCGTAGACGGACCCGACCCCTATGTCGAGTTCCACTAAGTCAAATGCAAATGATGCAAACAAGCGGAGCCTACTAGGGATACGCCTATCTATGTTTCAGTTTTACTAGGTTCGAACCTAAAAGAGATCGATATCTAGACTGGCTTACCCGAGTGGACAACTAGTGCCAGGGAGGGGCATCTTATCGGTAGCAGCACTATTCCTATTTCATTGCTGGTCCATCCCTGCCTAACATGTGTGACTAAAATCATTCACTGGGTGCCTAGACACTCCAGCTTTATCTCAAAAGAAACTGGGATGCATAACTGCATTCTCTACTACCCTATTTTTAGATACTCAAATGGTGTGCGAGGAGATAATTATATACAATTCAACAATATCAAAGCGATAAATGAGCAGCAAGTAGCACATTAGGTCATCAAAACAATATATCCAATCAAAATAAAATAATAAAATCAAGTAAAAGTCAATATAATATAGCTCGAATTCTGTTTAGTCCCCAGCGAAGTCGCCAGAGATGTCACACCCTTTTTCGGACAGGCGCAAAGGTTTTTTTCAATATAAGTGACATTATTGATTAGGGATTATTTTATTTTTTCAGAGTCGCCACCTGAAATTGAGTTATGGTGTTCCAAGTCACCTTTTCTTTTTAATCCCTAATAAAAAGGAAATGACTCTATAATTTAGTCTGCGAACTAGAAAATCGGGTATGTAATTCCGTTGACCGAGGGGAAGGTATTAGGCATCGCTCGAGTCCCGTGGTTCTAGCACGGTCGCTTTTATTGACTTATACTTATCTTGATATGTTTTTGGATATTTTGTGTCTATATGCCATGGTTTGCTTATTTTTTAATTGTTGAATTTTTATTAGTCTTAAATCGAATGCATAATTGTATTCTCGATCTTGACATTTGAAGACATAGCTGTCTTCCCCTCTCAAGTTCATCACACCTAATAATCTCAATTTACACCTCTTTGTTTGAATTAACAAAATTAATTATTAAAATAATTTGGCCAAGGTGCGTACACACATCCTTGAATTTGGCCAAGGTGCGTAACCGCATCCTTGAGTTTCTTAAGTATATCAAAAAGATGTGGAACCACATTCTTAATTGAGATGAAATTTAATTATTATTGTTACATGAACTAAAAAAAACTGTGCGTTTCTTTTTTCGCTGGCTTTGTGCCTCCGTCCGTTTTCTAACCTTTTCTTTAAAAAAATATTTTTACTGTTTTTGTTACTATTTTATATATTTTTTTTATATATTCTTTTCCTTTGTTTTGTTTCATTCTGTTTCTCTTTTCTTATTTTTTATTACGTTTTTTTTTACGTTTCTGTTCCTTTCTTCTTCTTTTTTTGTTGTGTCGTATATGTATGCAGGTAGTGCCTATATTGTTTTCATTTTATTTTTATTCCTTGTTATTTGAAAACGAAAAAAAAATAAAAGAAAAAAGTGAGCATTGTATAGCCATCCAACAACTATTTTTCTCAAAATAATATTCAATATCCTACTTTAGATGATAATTAACACTAGCATTAAACAAATTACAAATCAATTCTACCTCACAAATTCCTCATTCAATATTATCATAAACTATTTTACTACTTTAACGTATTTAGGCTAATAATGAAAGAGACAATATCTTAAACAGTTAAATGCATATTTACAATAAAGTATCAATACTTAAAATAATAAGGAGAGAAAAGTAAGGTGTACTATCGGAATCAACTTTACAAATTATCTAATACATGGAATCATTTAAATAACTTTATTCATGCTTGAATTCACAAATAAATATATTTTTAAAAAATAAAAATAATAATGAATTTGTGTGGTAAAAATAGGAGCAAGAACGATATCACTGGATACTAGACATAAAGATCAAAATACGATACTATACATAATTTATTCTAAATTTAACAATATACACATATTTACCGTATTTTAATATTATAATGAAAAGGTTGAACAAACATAGAACTTGAACCAATTCATAACATTGGAATTAAATACTATATAATCATGAAAATCAAATTATAAAGTAAATGTTAAATAGTACCTGTTGCGAAAATCAAATTCACGAAAAGAAAGCAATCCTAATAGGAAACCACGAACTTGAAACCACGAAAGCAGACTTTAAATTCAACCTTTGTTTCTTAGTGGAGAAAATATGTATGATAAGAGCACGAATACGTATGTGTTGTACGTGTGGAGAAAAAAGTATGTTGCTGAAAATGTTTTTTCTCTTATATTTTTTTTGGCTGATGATCTCTGTCCTCTTTGGTTAGTAGTGTGTAGGTGTATTATATATGAATTAGGATAGATGTAGGAGTGGGGCAGTGGGTTGTATCGTGTGGGCTGTGGAATGTGGAGGAAAACGTGAGGGAGTGGGAGTGTGGGGTGGGTTTTGTTAGATTAGTTAGGTTATTTTTTTATGTTAGTTTTAGTTTTATTAACTATACATAAAAATAATAAAATATCAACTAATTAAAATAATAATAAAACTAACAGCAAAACAGCCCGCAAAAGCACATAATTGAAATTTTAAACTCTATCCCTTCATATAATTCTTAGGCACAAAAATAGAAACTGCTTTTTATATATATATTTATTTATTTGTTTTTTTTAACAATCTTTGACTGATTCCTACATGTTTTATGATATTAAAGCAAAATAAAATCTCATACTACTTTGTTTTAATCACAATTATTAATAATGTAAAATACTTTTAAAAGATTATTATCAAAGAAAATATTTTTTTAAATGTCCAACAAGTCTAATATTTTGAAAATATCTTCTTGTTTTTTTCCAAATCTTTTAAAATAAACTTACTTAAATAAAACAAAAATCAAAATATTTAACTTAACCTAAAATAAATATTTAAGGAATAAAACAAATGTAAAGCCTTATGTTTGGTCAAAAATTATGTGTCTACAACACTGCTACAACAAGAATACAAGACTTTACTCAGATCAACCCTACAGAGTTTCATGGGTCTAAGTCAAAATTAGATCCACAGGAGTTTCTCGGTGACATCTAAAAGGTAACAAACATTATGGGCCTCACCCAAGTCAAGAGTGCAGATTTGGCCGCCTATTAGTTGAAGGGAGTGGCCTACACTTGATACCAACACTGGAAAGAAATCTTGTGGTATTAATGCATGTCCAGAAACTCTCTCAGAACCCTTCTCAGTCTCTACTCCAGTTGGTGACCCAGTTATAGCTAGACGGATATACAGAAATTGCCCTGTCATAGTCTCATAAAATCACTTCAGCAAATCTTATAGAGTTAGAAATGGTAGATTTTAATATCATTCTAGGCATGGATTGGTAACATTCATGTTATGCCTCAATCAATTGTAGAACTAGGATCATTTGGTTTCAGTTTCCAAATGAGTCAGTCTTAGAGTGGAAGGGTAGTAGCTCACTGGCTATGGGTCGATTCATTTCTTACCTTAAGGCAAGAGAGATGATTTCCAAGGGGTATATCTATCATCTTTTTTGGGTTAAGGATTCAAACTCCAAAACCCCAACTCTTGAGTCAGTCCTAGTAGTAAATGAGTTTTCAGAAGTATTTCCAAAATATCGTCACAAAGTTCTTCCCGAAAGGGACATCGACTTCAGAATAGATCTCCTTCCAGATACCCAGCCAATTTCGATTCCTCCATACATAATGGCTCCAGCCGAGCTTAAGGAATTGAAAGAACAGTTAAAAGACCTTCTAGATAAGGGCTTCATCAGACCTAGTATCTCTCCATTGGGTCCTGTAGTATTGTTCTTGAAAAAGAAAGATGGTTCTCTTAGGATGTGCATTGACTATTGGTAGTTGAAAAAAGTCACAATAGAGAATAAGTATCTTATCCCCAGGATTGATGACTTGTTCGACCAACTTCAGGATGCTAGTTGCTTTTCTAAGATAGATCTCAGATCCAACTATTATCAGCTCAGAGTCAGAGATAGTGACATTCTGAAGACAAATTTTAGAACTCGCTATGGTCATTATGAATTTGTAGTTATGTCTTTTGGACTAAGAAATGCTCCTAAAGATTTCATGGACTTAATGAACAAGGTATTCAAATAGTATTTTGACTTGTTCATCATTATCTTTATCGATGATATTATCATTTATTCTCGGAGTATGGATGAGCATTCAACTCATCTGAGAGTTGTTCTGCAAACTCTCAAAGATCGCCATCTATTCGCTATGTTCAGCAAATGCGAATTCTTGTTACAAACAGCCGCTTTCCTTGGTTATGTTGTATACAACGAAGGGATCTGAGCGGATTCTCAAAATATTGAGGTAGTACAACACTGGCCTAGACCCACCTCTCCAACATATATCAAAATTTTCTTGGGTTTAACCGGGTATTACAGGAAATTTGTTGAAGAATTTTCATCCATAGCTTCCCTATTGACCAAGTTGACTCAGAATAAGGTCAAGTTTCTGTGGTCAGATGAGTGTGAGAAAATATTCTTAGAACTGAAAACTAAGTTGATTACAACTCCGGTCTTGACTTTACCGGCTCGTTCAGACGGTTACGTAATTTATTGTGATGCATCCAGGGTCGGCCTAGGTTGTGTACTGATTCAGCGAGGTAAGGTCATAGCTTATGCTTCTAGACAACTCAAGGTTCATGAGAAGAACTACCCGAATCATGACCTAGAGCTTGAAGCCGTAGTATTTGCCCTAAAGATTTAAAGACACCATTTGTATGGTGTTCATGTTGATGTATTTACAGATCATAAGAGTCGTGTTCACCTAGAAGGAGTTGAATCTTCATCATAGGGTATGGCTTGAGTTCCTCAAAGATTGTGACATGAATATGTTGTATCATCCTGGTATGGCCAATGTATTAGTTGCTGCTCTCAAGTTGTCCATTAGTAGTGTTGCACATGTTGAGGAAGAAAATAAATAATTAGCCAAAGATGGTCACCGGCTTGCTCGCTTAAGATTCACCTTATGGACACGTCAGATGGTGGTGTGATAGTTTAGAATGGGTCACAATCTTCATTGGTAGCAGAGGTTAAGGAAAACTACGATAGTGATACTATATTACTTCAGTTGAAAGGTGCAGTTCATCATCAGAAAGTTGATGTTTTCACCCAAAGGGGAGATGGTGTGCTTCGTTACCAGAGTTTGTTATGTGTTCCTAATGTGGGTGAGTTGAGGAAGCAGATCCTTACTGAAGCTCATAACTACAGGTATTCCATTCATCCAGGTTCCACTAAGATGTACCGTGATCTACGGGAAATATTTTAGTTGAACGGTATGAAGAGGGATATATCATACTTTGTGTCAAAGTGTCCTAATTGTCAGCAAGTTAAGATAAAACATTAGAAACTAGGTGGTACGACTCAGGAGATTTACATTCCTACATGGAAGTGGGAAGTCATTAACATGGACTTCATTACGGATTTACCGCGTATTCACAGACAACATGACTCTATTTGGGTGATAGTGGAAAAAGTTACTAAGTCCGCTAACTTCTTGGCTATCAAGACTACAGATTAAGCAGAGGACTACGCCAAACTCTACATCAATGAAAAAGTCAGGTTGCATGGGGTTCCCTTGTCTATCTTCTCAGATAGAGGTCCTCAATTTACCTCTCATTTCAGGAAATCATTTTAGAAAGGTCTTGGTACTCAGGTAAATCTCAGTATAACATTTCATCCATAGATGGATGGTCATGTAAAACGTACCATTCAGACCTTAGAGGACATGTTGAGAGCTTGTATGATCGATTTCAAGGGCAGTTAGGATGATCGCATACCTCTCATAGAGTTCTCCTATGATAATAACTTCCATTCCAGTATTCAGATGGCCACGTATGAGGCATTATATGGGCGTAGAGCAGGTCCATGATTGGTTGGTTTGAAGTAGGTGAACCAGCCTTAATAGGGCCATATTCAGTTTATAAAGCTATGGAAAAAGTTCATCTCATCAAATATAGACTAAAGAAAGCTCAGAGTCGTCATAAGTCCTATGCATATATGAGGAGTAGGGACTTAGAGTTTGAAATTGATGATTGGGTTTTCCTAAAGGTGTCACCTATGAAGGGGGTGATGAGATTTTGCAAGAAAGGGAAGCTCCGTCCTAGATATGTAGGTCCCTACAGAATCCTTAAAAGGGTTGGTAATGTGGCATATGAGTTGGAGTTGCTAGCAGAACTAGCAGCGGTTCATCCAGTTTTTCACATTTCCTTGTTGAAGAAGTGTTTGGGTGATCCGACATCGATAGAACCATTAGAGAGTGTGGCTGTGAAGGATAGTCTCACTTATGAAGAGGTTCTAGTAGAGATTCTTGACCATCAGGTTTGTAGGTTGAGAAATAAAGAAGCCCCTTTAGTAAAGGTTTTGTGGAGGAGTCAATCCGTAGAGGGAGCTACTTGTGAAGCAGAAGCAGCCATGAAAGCCAAGTATCCTCATCTCGTTCCTTCCAACTCCATTTCAGCTTGAGGTAATAGTTCTTCTCTAGTCTCTCAGCTTATTCTTGTGTAAATTCAGTCTTAGTATCATGCTCCTTCAGTTGTTCTCGCATATTTAGAATATTTACATGTTCTTGGAACTCAGTTCGGTTAGATATCGGTTTCTAGTACTTAGTGGTAGTGATTGCAACTCCTTATCTCCATACTAAGCTAGTTTAGACTTCATTCGAGGAAGAATGTTCCCAAGGGGGAGATAATGTAACACCCCAGATTTAAGAAAGACAAAAATGCAGATTTTTAGAACTTGTTGGTGCCACTGATGGAGGCTAAACCACGGACCGTGGTCTGGACCATGAACCGCAGGTAGGGTCCGTAGGTTGGCCACCCAGAACTCCCTAGAAAACCATGACCTACGGCCGGACTTACGAACCATTGGTGGAACCACGGTCTGTGGTCCAGGGTCCGTGGATTGTGGCCCTCAAACAAGCCCTAGATGTCAAACGATGCCCCACCAAGATGGACCGTCGTTCAGTCCACGATGTGTAAGTCAGGTTCATCTATGGTTATGTTAGCTTTTAAGTCAGGGACATTTTGGTCATTTCCACTGTGCATTGTGCATTTAAATTGCATCATTTTACACCTAAACTATGTCGTTTTACACCTATACTATGTCAATTTACACAATTTAATCCTAATAATTTAATCGGAACCTACCTAAAATCTCTATTCTCTAAAATCACCAAAACATAAAGTAAAACGAGAAGAAAGAGGTGCCAGTTTTCTCATGAACACGCAACATGTTTTCTTCAGTTTAGCTCCAAAATCGAAGGATTTTACCATAGATTTAGTCACTAGGTATGTGGGATTTCACTAGTGAGTTCCTTACATACATTAGGTCCCTATAATTCAGTTAGATTCTTAATTCTGCATATCTTGTTTAGACCTAGGGTTTCTAAATATTTGTATAATTGTTGTGATTTAGGTGTTGTAGTATTTGTAATCAAAATATCATGTTTTCTTAGAATCGTTGTTTAATTTCCAGTATTAAACTCAGAACCCTAGCTTGTGTAGATTCTCCTAGTTCATTAATTACACTTGCTAGGTCAGTTGAACAGATAATCATGCTTCAGATTTTGAATGTCTCATTGTCAGTATATAAATGTTGCATTCTTAATTAGCTTTTTATTATTTTAAGCTATTCAGTAATTA
The DNA here is from genome assembly GCA_029582725.1 of Solanum chiquidenum. Taxonomy (NCBI): domain Eukaryota; kingdom Viridiplantae; phylum Streptophyta; class Magnoliopsida; order Solanales; family Solanaceae; genus Solanum; species Solanum chiquidenum. The sequence goes on from JAJOOS010000331.1 coordinate 27,772, forward strand.
AATCATAATATACTATGTACATATTCAGTTGGGAATAGACTTAGCACCGAGTTAGACTAGGGTTCAGCGTACCCTAACAGTCCCAGAACTACGTGCCCCCGTAGGAGTATAAGTCCCCTCTGTGGGTATCAGATTTAGTGATCACGCAAGTCATTCCTTTATACCCCTGGAAAGATATATTGGGTCCTCTCGATGGGGTATATACATCTAACTCCATGTTTAGCTCATGTGGTTTTATGTCAGTAAATATTAGCTCCCACAGTCAGACTCTTACTAGATTTTACCAAGAATTCAGTATATACTTCAATATTCAGTTCGGTATGTCATGTTCATGATTAGTACTTGGTTATTGCATTTAGTTTAGCTTTTCCGTATTTACAGTATTGCTCAGTTATGCCTTGTTTCGGCTTATATATATTTATTCAACTTAGTATCTATATTATGCATGCTCAGTACATTCAAAGTACTAATGCATACTCTGTGTTACATCTTTTCATGATGTAGGTTAAGGAACTCAACATCCAGATAATGATTAGATCGATTCTTGGTTCACGTTTCAGTAGCTTTAGTGGTGAGTCCTCATACATCAAGGACAATAAACATGCTTTTATTTCAGTCTTTACATTTTATTTTCAACTCAGTTAGATGCTTCCAATACATTGTAGTAGTATCAGCTTGACTTGTGAAGTTTGATCTTTCAATTGTTATTAAACTCTTAGTTTGGTTTATACATTCAAATTAGTTGGGTATTCCCCATTTTTTTTAGATAACCACTGTTTAAGCTTCCGCATTGTTCTTGTTTATTTAGTTATCTTTCAGTATGCTTATGATATGACAGAAGCTTAGGGTCACTCGTGATCCTAGGTCACGTGTTATGCCAATGGGGTAGCCTCGTGGTGTGACATCCTTACAAAAGCCCATAATTCCAAATATTCTATTCATCCAGATGCCACTAAGATGTACCGTGATCTATGGGAAGTTTATTGGTGGAATAACATGAAGAAGGACATTGTAGATTTTGTGGTTAAGTGTCCTAATTGTCAGCAGGTTAAAGTAGAACATCAGAGACAAGGAGGTGTGAGTTAAGAAATTAATATTACCATAGGGAAGTGGGAAGAGGAAAGTGATAAACATGGACTTCATTACGGGTTTACGTCATACTCGCAGACAACATGACCCCATTTGGGTGATAGTGGACAGAGTTAATAAGTTTGCTCACTTATTGATTTTCAAGACTATAGATTCGGTGGAGGACTACACTAGACTTTATATCAATGAGATAGTAAGGTTACATGGGGTTCCCTTGTCTATCATCTTAGATAGAGGTCCTTAATTTATATCATATTTCTATAATTCATTTCAGAAAGGCCTTGGTACTTAGGTAAATCTCAGTACAACATTTCACCCACATGCGGATGGTCAGGTAGAGCATATCATTCAGACCTTAGAGGACATATTGAGAGCTTGCGTGATCAATTTCAAGGGCAGTGGGATAATCACCTACCTCTCATAGATTTCACCTATAATAACAAGTTCCATTCTAGTATTTAGATGTCACCTTATGAGGCACTGTATGGGCGTAGATGAAGATCTCTGGTTGGTTGGTTCGAAGTAGGTGAAGTAGACCTTATTGGGCCAGATTCGATTCATGAGGCTTTAGAGAAAGTTCAACTCATCAGAGATAGACTAAAAATAGCTTAGAGTCGTCAGAACTCCTATGCAGATGTGAGAAGAAGGGACTTAGTGTTTGAAATCGATGATTGAGTTTTGGTGAAGGTGTCACATATGAAGGGGGTGATGAGATTTGGCAAGAAAGGGAAGCTCAGTCCCAGATATGTACGTTCTTACAAAATTTGGAAAAGGGTTGGTAATGTGGCTTATAAGTTAGAGGTTCCAACAAAACTAGCAGCAGTTCATCAAGTCTTTCACATTTCCTTATTGAAAAAGTGTATGGGTGATCCGGCACCGATTGTACCATTAGAGAGAGTGGCTGGTGAAGAATAATTTCACTTATGATGAGATGCTAGTTGAGATTCTTGACCGTCAGGTTCGTACGTCGACAAATAAGAAAATCACTTCAGTAAATGTTTTATGGAGGAGTGAGTCTGTAGAGAGAGCTATTTTGGAAGCAGAAGAAGCCATGAGGGCATATTAGCCTCACCTCTTCCCTTCCGATTTAGTTTCAGGTTGAGGTACTAGTTCTTTTCCAGTCTTTCGATTAATCTTGTGTAATTTCAGTCTCAGTATCTTGTTCCCTCGGTTATCCTTGCATTTCAGCATAATTACATGGTTTATGGAACTCAATTTAGTTAGATATCAGCTTCTAATACTCAGTTGGTAGGAATATGATCTCTCTTTCCTCCAAACTCAACTTATTAAGCCTTTATTCGAGGATGAATGATCCAAAGAGAGACAAATATTGTAATACTGCTAAACCTAGCTAAGACTGAACAAAAAAAAAGGGGGGCACCATGGAGGGGTTCTTAGGCCGTGAACAATACCACGACCCATTACCCTCATCATGGCTCACACCTAGCAAAGAATGGAGGACCACAGAGCCATCCACGAGACATGGGACTCCACACGGGCTTCATGTGGTCCGTGAAAAGTACTACTGTAACCCCTAAGGCACAATGAGGAACCACGATGGACTTCATGACCCGTAGTGCTTCACACGGTCTGTGGAGTGGACCGTGGAGGGAACATGTCAACCTTCAAGTTTTGGGTCAACTTTAAAGGGTTATATCTTTTTGCACAAAATGAAGTCGGTTGCCTATAACCTATCAAATTAAAGATAATTGAGTCCTCTTTCCAATGTCACCGAGTTTGCTAAAATCAAATATCAGAGTAAAATGTTATTCTCATTTCAGTAGAGCTCTATTGGGCAGGGCCATAACCACGACCTAGTTGACGGGAAGTGGTCCTAATGATGGCCAGTCAGTCCTATAGTGAATGGCCTATGTTAGTTTTTAAGTCAGGGTCTCTTTCATCTTTTCCCTATGTATTATGCACGTAAACTACGTCGTTTTACTCAGTGTAAGCCTAATAATCTAGTCAGATGCTATCTTAAACCCTCATTCTCCTTAAATCACCCATTTTAGAGCAAAAGTAAGAGAAAGAGGCGACCATTTCTCTCAAGAACAAGTAGTAGTGTTCTTCAAAGTTCAGCCCCGAAATCCAAAGGATATTTCCCCAGATTTCATCACCATGTATGTGGAATTTCACTAGTGGGTTCCTTTCACCCATTTGGTCCTCAAAATTTAGTTAGTATCTTTAATTCTTATGAACTGTTCAGATCTAGGGTTCTATATTTTCAAGATTTATTGTAAACTCGATATTATGGTTCCCTTATTCTAAATACCACGTTTATTGATGAATTATTAAAATTCCATGGAAAATACATAGGACCCTAAATTATGTAAATTTATCCTAGTTTATGAATTATACTTGCTAGGTCAATCAGAGAGAAATTCATGCTTCAGATTTCGAATGTTATATTCTCAGTATATAAATGTTGCATTCTCAGTTAGCATGTTAGTTTGAGCTATTCAGTATTTATTGCATTTTAGCTTCATGAATATTTAGTTGGGCGTAGACATAGCACAAAGTTGGACTAGGATTCAACATACCCTCAAAGTCCAAAAACTACGTGCCCGCGTAGGTTTATAAGTCCCCTCTATTAGGCATCAGATTTAGTGATCACACCACATTCATGCCTCTATACCCTGGCAAGGTATATTGGGTCCTCTCGATGGGGTATATACATCAGACTCCATCTTTAGCTCACATGGTTTATGCCAGTTAATAGTAGCTCCAACAGTTAGACTCTTATTGCATTGACCAGGTTTTCAACATTTCATTCAGTATATAGTTAAACATGTTATCTTTATGATTAGTACTTGTTCATTGCATTCAATTTAGTTTTCAGTTATACTTCAGTATATATCTATATCCTTGTACAAATTATATCATTGCTCAGTTATGTATTGTCCAGTTTACATATGTTGTTCATCTTAGCATATCTATATCTTGCATGCTCAGTACATTCCAAGTATTAACACATACATTGTGCTACATTATTTCATGATGTAGGTTCACGCGCTTAACATCCAGATCACGCTTAGTTCGATCCTCAGTTTGACTTCAGCAACTTTAGTGGTGAGTCCTCAAAGTTTGAGTGGTGAGTCCTCATACTTCAAGTACAATAAATAGGCTTTATCTTTTAGTCTTTATTTTTAGTTTCAGTATTTCTAGAGTTAGCTGGGGCATGTCCCAACAACTCAATTATGTTAGAAGCTTTTTAGACATAGTAGTAGATTCAGCTAGAGTTGTTTAGTATTGTTTCAGTCATCACTAAACTCTTGTTATGTTTTATATATTCAGACCAATTGTGTTTTCCTTATTTCACATATCCACAATTTTTTATTTCTGCATAGTATATGTTTTACTTAGTTATTTTTAATATGCTTGATATATGATAGACTCAGGGTTAGCTTGGGGTCACTCGTTGTTCTAGGTCCCATGTTACGTCTAGGGGCTAGCCTTGGGGCCTGGTAGATCACTTAGTAGATATTATAGATTGGTGAGTCCTTATGTTCCGAGGACCGAGCCTTTGTTTCTTATTGTCTTTACTTTTTAGTATTATTTGTGATATACGGGTTATGTCCCGATAACTCTTGATGTATAGATGGCTTTGAGACTATGTAGACTTCTGCCTCATTTTTTACAAACTCTGTTATGATATAGTCTGTCTTTTAAACTTGCTAGATTCTATTATCTTGTTTATGTATGCTAAGTGGCTTGTGTAGGACTTCTCGGGGTCTTATATGCCATGTCACATCTAGGGTTTACTTTGGGTTATGACAGGTCTTTACAAGCCTTTCTACAACATTAAAAGAAGTGGTCGGGACGTATCATGTAAACCATGCACACTATCCAAAAGTAAATGACATAGAAAAACAATAAAGGTGATATAGTCCTTAGAGTATGAGGACTTACCAAGTCTTCAAATCTATAGAGTGATCAACTAGCCACGAACGGAGGGAGAGGAGTCGTCAAGCCCTACATTAGTGAAACAATGTAGGCACAAATATGTATTAGTACATGGAATGTGCTAAGTATAAGGGATATGCATGAAAATGTAAAACATGATCATAAGGGGACGTAATAAAAAACATTATGTGCATGACCAAGATAGACATAGTAAAAATATTTAAGGAAGAATATTTATCATGAACATAGTTAATGAATAATGATATCATAAAGAAAACTTCATAAAACTTGAAAGTAAATCACTTCATTTTGTGGGATATTTACTATTAATCGACATAGACCACGTGAGCTATAACATGAAATCCGGTGTCCTCCTCCCACAATGAAAAGAGATGTCCTTATTTGCAAAGTCAAGGACCTTAACTTCTAACTTAGGTGGATCCACTAGCTATATCAATTTAGATAGCCTACGGGGCACGTAGTTACGGACAAATAGATTTCTACTTGAGACCCAGTCTCTACTAATGGGAGAGCCTCCATATCAATATCTTCTTGGTGCTAAAGTAAAATCCCAACAAAATTAGTCATAATCATAAACATAGAATCATCCATGAAATAGCATAATTAAGTTACTAATCAAAGCTAAAACAACATAGAATAGCTCCTTAAATCTTGAATCATGCATGAGTGAGAAAATATTTCACCAAACCATGATCGCTTAATGTGAGAAAACTTGTCACAGTTTAGTTGATACTTGATCATTAAACAACCTAGATCATAAAACCTTCCATTTCATAAAGCATGCACAAGTTTATGGAAACATCATTCATAGCATCGTAGCTTCTTCATAAATTCATGTCAATTAGGGTTTATAGTCAAAATCATATATCATGCATGGGGTCATATGGAATTGGTTGGAAAACATGTAATTGATTCGAAGAAATCATAATATGATCAAAATCAAAAAGTTAAATCCATATAAATAGAACACATGAGGAATTGAATAAAAAAACCTAATCAATTTAGGGAAATTGAATTGGAGAACTTGGAGAAAACATTGGGACTCAATGGGTGAATGGATCGCATTGATGAACTCCCTACATACCTAGATATTGAAGCCCTAAGCAGCTGATGAAGAATAGGAGACACGAACTTGAAGAACCCTAGAATCCTTGAGAGCCTTGCAGAGAAAACCTTTTAGAGGAAATTTGGAAGTTTTGGGGGAATTAGGGAAAATGGGTAGATTTATGATTAAAATAAGTTATTGGGGCTTATTTTTAGGTAAAATGACGTAGTACATAAATTTGGTACATAAGAAAAAGACAAAAACACCCTTTAAAATAACTATCGGTTATGACCTACAGAAAGAACTGCACAACCGTAGGTCAAGTGACTGGGCCTTAATCTTGGGAAAATCCTACGACTCATTTCTAAGGACCTTCAAAAGTCCTACGGTTCATAGACCCCATCGGTAGACACTAACTTTCAACTCAAAATTTCACTAAGTCTGGAACCTTTCTATGAGACCTTCCTACGGTCTGTAGTCCATTCGACAGACCGTCCTGGTCAATCATAGAATGGGTTATTTGGGCTTGATTTCCAAAATAAATTTTCCCACATCCTACAATACTGGCCTACGACCCGTAGAACTTCTTACGGTCTGTAGACTGGTCTTGTGGAATTGAACCAGTAGCACTCCTTGTCCATTTTTCCTTTTCCAAATTCCGAATGTTACCTCTTTTCTCTCCACATAATTCATGTTTGTGTAGCAAGGATTTACTATGTCCGGTATTCCATAATTTCCATATTTTTTATGAAGTGTCATAATTGGCATTATCTTTGAGACCGTTAACTCAAATTATTTTTTGTTTGAAGCAATTTTCTCCTTCTTCTCTAAAAGGGATGGGAGACCTGCTTGTGTGTATTTCTCCATGGTTTTCATCTTGTAACTTTATTTTGTTTGAATAAAAAATTTCTTATTGATTGAGGAAGAGGAATCCTCTAAAAAAAATGAATGAAGTGGTTCTTGGTTGGTAGAATTGATTATAATTTCTTTTAACAATTAAGGTATATTATATTTTTATAGAAGGGAAAATCTGCTAAAAGGGTATGTTTATTTTGTTATCTTTTGTTCTATTTTATTCATATCATAAATGGGGGTCTTGAAGAGACACAAGTAATAGACATGAGTAGGTACAGTACTTGAAGCACAAACGACACATAATGAGGCATTTTAGACATACAACATGTTATAAACATCTATCATAACCATGGGTGAATGAAAGTAAGGGTTAGAACAAAAAAATCATAGGCACGAGTGGTATGAGAAATATTTACTAAAACATACTTAATGTATTGCGATTTTACTAGTCACTGAAAATGTATCATGAGTACGTAGAACTGAGCATATTGAGAAAGCATGGGTGCTTCTATCGTGGGTACCATAAGCATGAGGTATGAATAATTCTATTATGCCTTAAGTGATATGACTACTAACTCTTAAGATTAAAAATACTTCTTAACTACCCTTCTTCACTTAAATAGTACCCTTTATTAATTGAAACTTATAATCCTCACAAGGATAAATGTGTCTACTTCTACTCAAGTCTAACTCTAGCTACATGCTCTCAAAATGTTCAAGACTAACCTAAACTAAGAAGATGTAACACATACAAAGAACATATTAATTCTCTATTTCTATAAGAAATTTTATCCCAAGAATACAACTTGTTCTTACCATACCATTCAACTTACCTCGAGTTCAAATCAAGAAGCTACTAGTGCATAATTAATTCATCTTAATGTTATCAACATAATATTCAATAGAGGCTTATCAAATATATCATACTTATATGTGTCGACCTCATCCTCATCTGTATCATCTACAAAATTAGTAACAATAGTAACTGAAATTCTGAAAAATATCTAAAGTAGATTTTTGGGAAGAACACATAACTTAATTTTTTAGTCATGTTTCTAGAATAGTCTAGTGTAGGCATTTGGATAAGCATCTTGTAGAAATATCATGATTTTCTAGGGTAGAAATTTAATATACTGGAATTTTCTTGTAGAGGTATCTAGAAAATTATCTAGAACCATCCATAGGAAAGTATAAATAAAGGGTGTCTTTTACATTTGTATTCAACCCAAAGAAGAAAAAAATCAAAGCAATTCAAGAGACTTCTTCCATAAAAATATTCTCTTATCCAAAATACACAATCTTCCTTCTAGGTTACTCATTTTTTATTTAAATCTTCTCATCTTTGTTAACGATCTTGGGCTAGCAGAAGGTATTTTCGATTACACTTTTCTTCTGCTATTCTCTACATGGTATTAGAGCCACATTCATACTTTGGCTTTTGGATTTTAATAAAAATTGGGTTAGTGGTACATTCAATGGGTTCGTCTTAATGGATTTTGTGTTAATGTATTGGGGATGAAGTTGTTCAACTAGTCCAATTTTAAGGTATGGACAACATGTATGGAATCATACCTTCTTGGAGAGGATTTGTGTTTAGAAACTTGAATATATTTCAAATGTGACGTCAATTTAAGGATGGGTTAAACAACCATCCTTGAAGGAATTTGAGAATTTGTAATCGTTACAGGAGTTACTAGCCAAATAGTTGGCTGGTGTATTTTTCAAAGATGGGGAAGGAAATGCTCTTGTACCTTACAAGAGAAACTTAAAAGAAAAAGAAAGAGATATGTTGCACTCTCGATCCACAGGTGGTTCAAGCTCCCCTAGAAATAAGGAAGATCCTTCTAACAATAATGGTAAGAAGCTTCTAAAATGTTGCCGATGTGGAAATATAGGACACATAAAAAGATATTGGTAAGCGAAAGAGAGTAATATGACTCTAACTAGAAAGATACTAAGGAACACGAAGATTGGGAAATATGCTTAGTAGCTGAGTCTCAAGAAATAAATTTCATGGCTTCCATCAATATTGAAAGACACTCAATCATGGAATTGGGATATACTATAGTTGATTACATGGAGAAGCAAGACACTAATCATTAATATGAAGCAAGAAACTTCTAAAGATGTTAATTCTTTAGATATGATAGCTACTATCAAACAAATCAAAGATGTAGATACATAACATGTAGTGTCAGGAACTATATATGAAAGTAGTCACCTTTACGGAGAAAGCTTTCAGGAAACGTATTGAAATGAAAAGTCTCTAATCAATCGTATAACATATAGAGGTCAATCACTAGCTTAGATAAAACATTGGAAGTAGATGGAGAAGATGAAAATCAAGTAGATGTTTAAGCTAACCTTGCGTAACACCACCGAAGTTCATAGCTCAGTTGGGATTGGAAAAGTGTTGGATGCTGCTGGTGCATTGGTTCCACGAAAAATGTACGGATCGTAGAAGGTTTTTACGGGCCATAGGAACCAGTGCATAATAAGTTTTAGTTGTTGGTTAGTTGTTTACTGCTTATAAGTTTAGTATTGCATGTTTATTATTAAGATTCCACTAGGTATACACCTATTATATTATAGGAGTTTTTGTTGTCTTCAACTGTATTTTCTAAGCATCTTTGCACATTGTAAAGACATAATAGATTTAATCGTTTCCATCCTGAATCTTTATGGTATCAGGGCGCTTCTAAGCTCCAATGAGCATTAATAGATCTGCTCATCTCTCTCATTTTTTCCCGTCCCTCTATCATGTTAGGCCATGACCTTTACTGTTATCTAGGTGGAACCATGACAACACTGTTCAAGAATGTCACTTAGAATGATTTAGAGATACTTAACCATAAGTATACTATATCTTTTTGATAGGACAAGTTGATTCGCAATGTCTTGATGGCATGAGTTGACCAACCCCTCACTTCTGCAATCACAAAAATCTTCACCTTCTACCAAGCCTGGGATGCACTGCATCACTTATATGCCAAAAAATCACGTACACAAGTTTTCAATCTTTGCAACTCCTTAGACACAATTACAAATAATTTTCATAGTATGATTGTATCTACAAGATAACAGGAATGTTGCAAAAAAACTTGAAACTGCAGGAGCTCCCATTCCAAATGACGAACTTGCTATAAAAATACTCAGTGGCTTAGGACCTGAATATGATTCAAATTAGACTGCAATCCAAGCGAGAGATGCACCTATGTTCTATAAAGACTTTTATAACAAGTTTCTCAACAGAGATGTAACGACCTGATTTTCATTGTTATGGAAAAGTCAATGGAGAAAGAATTAGAGTCAGAAAAACTTTTTCAATAGTAACTTGGAATTTCCTAGCCTAGTCCAGATTTTGACGAAATTGGAGTCTTTAGGGTGTAGGGAAATCTGATAACAATCGGGTTAATCATTTATGATTTTGATTACTTGAGTAGTTACATAACTCATTAAGGTATCTGTACGACTTTACAGAATTGAATTCGGCCGAGTAGAGCTCCCAGAATAGATCTTAGCGTAAAGGGCATTTACTGAGTGTCATGGGTTAGAGGTGTGTTGTGAAATGGGAATTTTGGAATTCTTGAAATAACTCTCTGTCTCGAGAATGCCGCTTTGGCGCTGGGTTTTGCCGCTTTAGCGGGGCCGCTGTAGCGGGGTGGTGACTATTATGGCGGGTCCGATGCAAATTAAAGTCGTTAATAAACCCCTAAATGACCTCATTATGCACTTTTTGACTTTTTAAGATAAGGAACGACCCCCAGGCGACTCTTACTCATTTTTTACCATTTTTTAGGCTAAAGATAAGCTTTTAACTCCCCAAATCTATTTTTCGATCCGTAGAACGTAATAGAATGGGTAAATATTAATGGGGGAGGGTTTTGTTAAAGATTCTATGGTGTAAAAAGTGCTTAATTGGTTAGGATCTTGGGTTCTCTCTAGGGTTATTGGGTTTGTTATAATCCGGATAATCAGACCTTTGATTGTTGATCCTTGCATATAAATTGTTGTTTGTAGACCTAGAACAAGTGCAAAGAATCCGAAATGAGAAGACTCAAGTGCCTTAGGGGATTCAAGCTTGCATTTGAGGTAGGTGATGGTTGTGATTCTATGATTGTGTGATGTATGTTTGTTCTTGCTTCAGTATGATACATGTATGTATCCGAGTGTTGCATTATTGATCACACTTGTTGTAAATGAGGATAATTGAATAATTGTATGCCATGAATCACCTCTTGTTGTATGATTGTGAGAACATACATTGTGATTGTGATTGTGGTTTGTTGAATAGGCGAGTGTCACGATCCGACACACTAATTGGGATCGGTTGCCACGTTCCAGGATATATATGGTATCTGATTTCCACGTTCCAGCATAACTAACTGGGATCGATTGCCACATTCTGGTATAAATATGGGATCGGATTGAAACGTTGCGACATAACTAACTTGGATCGGATTGCCACTTTCCAGCATAAAAATGGGATCAGATTACCACTTTTCGGCATGCTAACTGTTTGGGTTTGGGTTCCATGGCAGAACCATTGAATTGGGATTCGTGAGAGGACCATTGAATTGTGTTGCATATCTACTTGTGATGAGTTCGTTCAAATCTAATGATGATTGATATTGGAAGACGGTATGTTGCTCCAAATTGATATAACTTTGATATGTGAGAATCGTGAAGTTGTTCATTGTTCGTATATGTTGATGATACAGTATATGTTCGATATGTGCATGTGATTATATTATTGTATTGACTAATGTATGTTACACTTAGCGGGATAGCCGTGTGATCCTACCAGTACACGGTGGTTGTGTACTGATACTGCACCTTGCTCTTTCTTTGTTGAGTACAAGGCATTTTTAGGTGGCTATTGATAGACCCCAGCTAGGTGACTATGAGCGTGACCAGATTCAAGGGTGAGCCAGTTCTTTCGGGTTGCCATGGATCTTCCTTGTTTAACTCCACTCTTTTCGAATTCAGAATTTTTATACAAGGTGTTGTTTAGTTTCGGGGTTGTACTCCTTGTTCTTAGACTTGTTGTTAGTAGAGTTTTGGTACATTAACTTTTAGGTTCTAGGTTAATTCTTCCACATTTGTTATTATTGTTGAACTATTGTTATAGTTTATGGAAACTCTATTTTCTTTCCTTAGTATTTGACTTATATGCCTTAGTTTTTAGATTGATTGCTTGGTTTGGGTTGTAGTAGTGGTTCTCTCATCGGATGGTTAGTGTAGGTGCCAATCACGATGGTCTGGGTCGTGATAAAGTCGGAATCAGAGCCCTAGGTTCGTTGATCTCATTTTACCAAAACGAATATAGTAGAGTCTTGCGGAATAGTACGAAGACATCCGTACTTTTCTTTGAGAGGCTATAGGACTTTAGGAAAAACTCACTTCTTTCTACTCATTCGTGCAATGACTTGAATCCAATTGGTATCTGGGTGAAAATTGGTATCTTTCCTCCTTCACTCTATGGTCCAAACTAGAGCAACCAAAGTGGTCACACCATCACTAGCAACAGAGGATGTGTATAGACTACTGACAGTCAAATAGAGTCACCATTTGGAACAAGTATCCACTGCCTTGGATAAATGATATTTTTTATCAGTTGCAAGGTGCATCAGTTTCTTCTAATTAAGATTGATTTAAGGTCTCGTTACCATCAGTTAAAGATTAAGGCGGTTAAGAATTGAGTTCGACCAAGTTCTATGATTGAAATTAGCAGTCTTATGGGGATCACTAGCTACTATTGTCGCTTGTGGTATGAGTTGAGTCCAATTGGTATCTCTCGATTCCAATTGGTATCTCAATGAAGTGAACTAGATGTCGTGGTCACGACTGAGGGGCAACAAGCAAAGAAGATTGGAAACTGAGAAGGTTCCAATTGGTATCTGGCCCTAGTGGTGGTGTGAATGTATGGATGATCAGGAATGGTCATCCATGGAGTGAAATAATTAATTAAGAATTTGGACTTTTCTATAAATTGTATCTTGGAAACTTTGAATGCGTGCTTCTGGTTGTCTAAATTAACTGTGAATGTGAAGCTGTAATTGCTTGAATATGATAAGTTGATTATGTGCACAATAAATATGTTTCTGAACTTTGATATGTACAATATGTTGGCATGGTCGTTGAAGTTATGCAAGTTATAAACACTTGAGTATCATGAAATTCTTTGTGAAAACAAGATCTTGACTAATGATCATATGAGTGTTTGGGTGTATCCTGGGGATGTGTGGGTTGTGGTGCTGAATTGACAATAATGAATTGGTTCGTGTATCATGGGATTGACTAGGGGTACACAATGATTATCCTAGTTATGAGGATTATTCGAAAATTGCTAAGTAAAGCTGAGAACCTTTGTGGAATTTAGAAAGGAGAAGAACCCCTGAAAAATTATTGGCAGGGGTTGTGTTTCCGTTATGGCCGCTGGGGTGGGATTCTTCTCACAAAGGCGAGGCTGCTAGTGCGGAAATTTTCCTGCTAAACCGGGATAGGGCCAGACAGAATCTCAGCCCTATCTCCCCTTTTTTCCTAGTCATAATTATGGACCCTGAATCATACCCGAACTAACCCTCGTGATCTGATTCAGTGTTCAGCGATCGAATATAAGTTATAAAGTTTGTTAAAATTTTGGGAGAACTTTGGTATATGAGGAGGAAATCAGTGAGGCCGTAGAGGCAGATGAAATGGTAATAGAGGTAGAGGAGTAGTGCAACTAGGCAAGGAGGTTGCCCATCAAGATGACATGGCTCAGTTTTATCCCTTTTCGGGCAAGACCGAATTTGAGTCGTGATGCAGTGGTCACTAGTGCTACTGTTGTATGTGCCCATATGGCTATTGTTTTGTGTGATATGGATTATTCTTATTCGTACGTGTCCGTTCAATTGCCTTGGGATTTGATGTGGTTTGTGATATACTTGATGCCCTCATTCATGTTTCTACCCCAGTTGAAGAGTCAGTCATAGTCATCCTTGTATATCGCGTTTATCCTGTTGTGTTTATGGATTTTGATATTTGGGTTGATTTGGTTATGCTGGATAAGACTGACTTGATATAATCTTAGGCATGACTTGGTTGTCCCCTTATTATACCAGGCTTAATTGTATTACTAATTCGGTAAATCTAGAGATCCCCGTTAGGGAAAGGTTAGAGTGGGAAGGGGGTACAAGCTTAAGTCAGCTAAGGTCATATCTTTCGTGTGGGGTAGGAAACTGGTGGGGCAGGATTGTTTGATGTAATTGGCTCATATTCAGTTTGTTGTGGTCGAATCCCCATCTATTGAGTCTATTCCTGGGGTGTCAGGGTTGAGAGAGTTTAAGGCTCAAATCCAAGAGCGTCTAGTTAAAGGATTCATCCGTCCTAGTGTTTCCAAGTGGGGGTGCTCCTGTCTTGTTTGATAAGAAGAAGGAGGGTAGTATAAGAACTGAGGATTTTATCTTAATCCATAAGGGAGTGGATTAATACCAGAATGACAAGCTTATGGATAAAGAAAGTTCCATTGAGTGTACTTGGGTGAAGGAAATTTAAGATTTTAGTAAGAAAGTGCGTACCAAGATTGGGTTAGTCCTTTGAATATGATGAGTTTACCTGTGTTTGAGGTATCGTGTTGATGAAATGTTAGCTTCATAGTGATAGTCAAGGCTGAGTGAGAATAATGGTAATAAGAGTTCGTGATGCATCGTGACGGGATGCAACTATATAAAAAAATTGTTGGTTAAACAAATTTTTATATAGTAATTACGACTTGCATCTAAGGTTATGGTTTTCTAATATTTGATGAGTAACGTGGTTGTATAGAAAGTTTTAAGAGATGGTGCGACACTATTCGAATAGAAATTAAAGAGCTCGAGTCATATTGAAGAAAAATAGTGGGAGGTAGTACAACCTTTATAGAGAGGCGAGAGCAAGAATATTTTATTTAATTAGGGTCAGAAAACTTTTTCGTAGTAACTTGGAAATTCCTAGCCTAGTCCAGATTTGGAAGAAATCGGAGTCTTTAAGGTGTAGGGAAATATGGTAACAATCGGGTGAATCATTTATGATTTTGATTACATGAGTAGTTTGATAATTTATTAATGAATCCGTACGACTTTACGGAATTGAATTCGGGCGAGTAGAGCTCCCGAAATCGATCTTAGCATAAAAGGTATTTACTGATTGTCGTGGGTTAGAGGTGTGTGGTGAAATGGGAATTGTAGAATTCTTAAAATAACTCTATGTCTCGAGAATACCGCTTTGGCACTGGGTTTTGCCTCTTTGGCAGGACCGTTGTGGCGGCCCCGACACAAATTAAAGTCATTAATAAACCCCTAAACGACCTCATTCTTCACTTCTCAACCTTTTGAGATAAGGAGCGACTCCCCCAGGCGACTCTTACTCATTTTTCACCATTCTTGAGGCTAAAGGTATGTTTTTTCACTCCCCGAAATTGTTTTTTGATCTATAAAATGTAATATAATAGGTGAATATTGATAGGGGAGGGTTTTGTTATAGATTCTATGGTGGAAAAAGCCCTTAATTGGGTATTAGGATCTTGGGTTAGGTCTAGGGTTATTGGGTTTGTTATAATTCGGATAATTAGACCTTTGATTGTTGATCCTTGCATATAAATTGTTGTTTGTACACCTAGAACAAGCGGAAAGAATCCGGAAAGGGAAGATTCAAGTGCCTTAGGGGATTCAAGCTTGGATTCGAGGTAGGTGATGGTTGTGATTTTATGATTGTATGATGTATGTTTGTTCTTGCTTCATTAAGATACATGTATGTATGCGAATATTGCATTATTGATCACACTTGTTGTAAATGAGGATAATTGAATAATTGTATGCGATGAATCATCTCTTGTTGTATGATTGTGAGAATATACATTGTGATTGTGAATGTGGTTTGTTGAATGGGAGGGTGTCACGATCCGACACCCTAACTGGGATAGGTTGCCACGTTCCGACATAAATATGGGATCGGATTGCCACGTTCCGACATAACTAACTGGGATTGTTTGCCACGTTCCGGCATAAATAAGGGATCGGATTGCCACGTTCTGGCATAACTAACTTGGATCGGATTGCCACATTCCGGCATGCTAACTATTTGGGTTTGGGTTCCTTGAGAGAACCATTGAATTGGGTTCCATGAGAGGACCATTGAATTGTGTTGTGTATCTACTAGTGATGAGTTCATTCATATCTAATGATGATTGATATTGGAAGACGGTATGTTGCTCTAAATTGATATAACTGTGATATGTGAGAATCGTGAATTTGTTCATTGCTCATATATGTTGATGATATTGTATATGTTCGATATGTGCATGTGATTATATTGTTGTATTGGCTAATGTATGTTACGCTTAGTGGGATAGTCACGTGATCCTACAAGTACACGGTGGTTGTGTACTGACACTGCACTTGATCTTTCTTTGTTGAGTACAGGGCATCTTCAGGTGGCTATTGATAGACCCGAGCTAGGTGACTATGAGCGTGACCGGATTCAAGGGTGAGCCAGTTCTTTCAGGCTACCATGGATCTTCCTTGTTTAAGTCCAAGCATTTCAGACTCGGACTTTTTGTTTAAGGTGTTGTTTAGTTTCGGGGTTGTACCCCTTGTTCTTAGACTTGTCGTTAGTAGAGTTTTGGTACATTGACTTTCAGGTTCTAGGTTAATTCTTTCGCATTTGTTAGTTATTGTTGAATTTTTGTTAGAGTTTATGGAAACTCTATTTTCTTTCCTTACTATTTGGCTTATATGCCTTAGTTTTTAGATTGATTGCTTGGTTTGGGTTGTAGTAGTGGTTCCCCCACCGAATGGTTAGTGTGGGTGCCAATGACGATGGTCTGGGTCGTGACAAGAGAGCTCCTTCTTCAGTGTAGAGAGCCTCACCAACCAATGACCTCCGAACTTCTGTGATGGCACAAAGGTCCTCCCCAGCAAATTCTACGCCTCACATGAATAGACGAGGACAACGATGGAGTCCACAAAATGATAGGCAGCAACCTGAAGAACCCACCAATTCAAACTAGTGTACTACTGCGCCTCCTCAACCCCATCATCCAATTTTCTAGTTATGTGGTCAAATCAGGCAGAATGCCAATGTATGTCGTTCATGCTCTCAAAACAATTTAGAAGCAAAGGATAACTATGCTACGATGCCTTATTATTGATTCCGGAGAACTACATCACGTGACCACTGACTCTCAACAACTTGAAAATTTGGATGACTACACTACCCATGGATACCAAATACCTATAACTCACACTGGTAATATTCAATTAAATAGTTTTAAAAAATCACATTTCAAATACTCTATGTGCCCTAACTATTAAATGTTATGTTATATATGTGTCTGTATTTTGTCAAGTTGTCACACCCGAGGATATCCCCTTGACGTGACAGGGTACCTAGGATAACGAGTGACCCCAAGATAACCCTGTTTTTGGCATATCATAAGCATACTGAAAGACAACTAAATAAACAACAACTATGCAGAAGCTAAAACAGTGGTAATCTGAAAATGGGGAATACCCACCTAATCTGAATATATAAAACATACTAAGTGTTTATTGATAACTGAAAGATAAACTCAACAAGTCAAGCCGATTCTAAATTTATGTATCTGAAAAGCCTTTAACTGAAACTGTTGAAATGTGGAGTAGACTTAGCTGGACTAGGGTTTAGCGTACCCTTATAGTCCCAAAACTATGTACCCCGTAGGAGTATAAGTCCCTTCTGTGGGCATCAAATTTAGTGATCACTCCAATCATGCCTTTATACCCCTGGCAATGTATATTGGGTCCTCTCGATGGGGCATATATAGGACTCCACGTTTAGTTCACGTGGTTTTTGTCGGTTAATAGTAGCTCCCTCAGTCAGACTCTTAGTGCATTTGACCAGGTTTTCAGTATATACTTTAGTATTCAGTTCAGCTTGTCATGTTTATGATTAGTACAAGGTCATTGCATTCAGTTCAGCTTCTCAGTTATCTATTCAGTGTTTACATTCTTTCTCAGTTTACAGTATTGCTTAGTTATGCCTTGTTTAAGCTTATATATGTTTGTTCAACTTAGTATCTATATCATGAATGCTCAGTACATTCAAAGTACTGACGCATACTCGGTGCTACATCCTTTCATGATGTAGGTTCAGGTACTCAACATTCAGACTGCGCTTAGATTGAGCCTCGATCCGCATTCAACAGCTTCAGTAGTGAGTCCTCACACTTCGAGGACAATAGACATGCTTTCCTTTAAGTGTTTACATTTCAGTTTCAGTTTTGTTAGAGTTAGTTGGGGGGCATGTACCAGCAACTCAAATTAGTTAAAGGCTTTTCAGACATAGTATTAGATTCATCTTGACTTGTTAAGTTTAATCTTTTAGTTGTTATTAAACTCTTAGTATGGTTTATATATTTAGACTAGTTGGGTATTCCATATTTTTTAGTTATTTGTTGATTTAGCTTCCACATAGTTCATGTTTTATTTAGTTATCTCACAATATGCTTATGATATGCCAGACACAGGGTTAGCTTAGGGTCACTCGTGATCCTAGGTTCCATGTTACATCAAGGGGTAGCCTCGGGGCATGACAAAGTTTGTATCAGAGTATTAGGTTCAAAAGTACTAAGACGTATGAAAGTCGCCCAAAGTAAAGTCTCTTTCATGGGTATGAAGTGCACTACATCTAATGAGAGAGAGGCTATGAAGTGTTTTAGGAAAAACGTCACTTTCATTGTATTCTTATCGTGCGTGGGTATGATCAAAATTCTCTTTTCTAATTCTTTATTATGCGTTTTAGATCATCTCTCCTCGTAGAGCTAGTGCACGGAATGCTAATGAACGCAACGCTAACATAGTTCCTCAGTCCCAAATCATGAGGTTACGAATGTAGAATTTTGGAATGCGATCAAGCTCTTTGCTCAGAGTGTAGCCAATCAGAACAATCAGCAGGCCCCAGTTCCTACAAACACTAATGTTGGAGCATCTACAACTAGATTTTAAGATTTTGTTCGGATGAATCCATCCAAGTTTTTAGGGTCGCGGGTTGGTGAGGACCCACAAAACTCCATTGATGAGGTTAAGAAAAATTTTGGGGTGATACAAATGACTAGTAATTATAGGGTGGAGTTGGCATCCTACCAGCTTAAGGATGTAGGTCACATTTGTTTCACTCAGTGGATTGAAAACAGGGGTGTGAATGAAGCTCCTGTGACTTGGGAGTGTTTCACTGGAGATTTTCTGGACAAGTTCTTCCTAAGGGAGTTGAGAGAAGCTAAGGCACAAGAGTTTATGAATTTGAACAAGGGTACAATGTCAGTCCAAGAATACGGGCTTCAGTTCACCCAGCTCTACAAGTATGCTCCACACATGGTTGCCAATCCAAGGGAACAAATGAATAAGTTCCTATTTGGGGTATACGACTTGGTGAAGACAGTGTGCATGAATGCTATGATGTTAAAGGATATGAATATCTCTAGGCTTATGACTCATGCTCAGCAGGTTGAGGGAGATAAGCTTAGGGAAATGGATAAGGACAACAAGAAGGCTAGAACAAGGAATTATGAATACTCTAAGCAGAAATAGGGCAGTGGAAATCGCTTGTAGTTTAAGCAGAGGTCTATAGCCCAATTACCTTAATCAACTAGTGCTCCGTCCTCCAGGTTTTGACAGGATGAGAAAGGTAGGGCATCACGTTCTAAGTTTCAGGGGAGTGCTTCAGGTAACAGGACCTTCCCAACTTGTCCAAATTGTGGTAAGAACCATCCGGGAGAGTGTCTTGTAGGCAAGGATGGGTGCTTTGGGTATGGTCAGTCTGGCCATAGGTTGAAGGATTGCCCTTATGTCAAGCAAGAGCGAGGAAGTAACAGAAATAGGGCTCAGTCTACAGCCCTAGTAGCACCAAAAAGTCTTCCAACTCAGCAGGGTACTTCATTTGGTACATATGGCGATCAGTGCCAAAACAGGTTGTATGCTTTCCAGGCTCGCCAGGATCAGGAAGATTCTCCTGATGTGGTCACTGGTATGTTACGAGTCTTTCATTTAGATGTTTATGCATTGTTAGATCCAAGGGCTACATTGTCTTTTGCAACTCCTTATATAGCAGTAAATTTTGGTGTCAGTCCAGAAACTCTTTCAGAAGCCTTCTCGGCCTCTACTCCAGTTGCTGACCCAGTTATAGCTAGACTGGTATATAGAAATTACCCTCCTCATAATATCTCATAAACTAACCTCAGCAGCTCTTGTAGAGGTAGAAATGGTAGATTTTGATATCATTCTAGGCATGGATTGGTTACATTCTTCTTATGCCTCAGTCGATTGTAGAATTAGGATCGTTCGGTTTGAGTTTCCAAACGAGCCAGTCTTAGAGTGGAAGGGTAGCAGCTCACTGCCTATGAGTCAATTCATTTCTTACCTTAAAGCCAGAAATATGATTTTCAAGGGTTATATATATCATCTTGTTTGGTTTAAGGATTCAAACTCCGAAGCCCCAACTATTGAGTCAGTCCCAGTAATAAATGAGTTTCCATAAGTTTTTCCAAAAGATCTTCCTAGAGTTCCTCCAGAAAGGGAAATCGACTTCGGAATAGTTCTCCATCTAGATACCCAGCCCATTTCAATTCCTCCTTATAGAATGGCTCCAGTCAAGCTTAAGAAATTGAAAGAATAGTTAGAAAACCTTCAAGATAAGGGCTTCATCAGACCCAGTATCTCTCTATAAGGTGCTCCAGTGTTGTTCGTGAAAAAGAAATATGGTTCTCTTAGAATGTGCATTGACTATTGGTAGTTGAAAAAAGTCAAAATCAAGAATAGGTATCCTATTCCAAAGACAACTTTTAAAACTCGTTATAGTCATTATGAATTTGTAGTTATGTCTTTTCGACTAACAAATGCTCCTGCAACTTTCATGGACTTAATGAACAGGGTGTTCAAACAGTATTTGGACTTGTTCGTCATTATCTTTATCAATGATATCCTTATTTATTCTCGGAGGGTGGAAGAGCATGTGAGTCATCTAAGAGTTATTCTGCAAACTCTCAAATATTGCTAACTATTCACTAAGTTCAACAAATGTGAATTATGGTTACAGTCTGTCGTTTTCCGTGGTCATGTGATATCCAGCGAAGGGATCTGACTAGATTCTCAAAAAATTGAGGCAGTACAGAACTGTCCGAGACTCACCTCTCCAACCGATATTAGAAATTTCTTTGGTTTGGCTGGTTATTATAGGAGATTTATTAAAGTATTTTCATCCATAGCTTCCTCATTGACCAAGTTGACTCAGAAGAAGGTCAAATTTCAGTGGTTAGATGATTGAGAAACTTTTTTAGAACTGAAAACTAAGTTGACTACAACTCCGGTCTTGACTCTACCAGATGGTTCAGACGGTTATGTAATTTATTGTGATGTATCTAAGGTTGACCAAGGTTGTGTATTGATGCAGCGAGGTAAGGTCATAGGTTATTCTTCTAGACAACTTAAGGTTGATGAGAAGAACTACCCGACTCATGACCTCGATCTTGCAGCCGTAGTATTTACCCTAAAGATTTCGAGACACTATTTGTATGGTGTCCATGTTGATGTATTCAGAGATCATAAGAGCCTCCAACAGGTGTTCACCCAGAAAGAGTTGAATCTTCGTCAGAGAAGATGGCTTGAATTCCTCAAAGACTATGACATGAATGTGCTTTACTATCCGGGTAAGGCCAATGTAGTGGTTGATTCTCTCATCAGGTGGTCCATGGGTAGTGTAGCACATGTTAAGGAAGAAAGGAAGGAATTAGCAAATGATGTTCACTGGCTTGCTCGCTTAGGAGTTGATCTTACGGACATGTCAGATGGCAGTGTGATAGTCAAGAATAGATCAGAATCTTCATTGGTAGTGGAGGTTAAGGAAAAACAGGATAGTGATCCCGTATTGCTTCAGTTAAAAGGTGCAGTTCATCAAGAGAAAGTTAAGGTTTTCTCCCAAGGGGTTGATGGTGTACTTCGTTACTAGGGTCACTTATGTGTTCCTAATGTGGGTGAGTTAAGGAAGCAGATCCTTACCGAAGCTCATAACTCCAGGTATTCCTTTCATCCAGGTGCCACTAAGATGTACTGTGATCTGCACAAAGTCTTTTGGTGGAACGGCATGAAGAGGGATATAGCAGACTTTGTGGTTGTATCCTAACTCTCAGAAAGTTAAGGTAGAACATCAGAAACCATGTGGTATGACTCAGGAGATTAACATTCCTATATGGAAGTGGGAAGTGACAAACATGGACTTCATTATGGGTTTACCTCGTACTCGCAAATAACATGACTCTATTTGGGTGATAGTACACAGAGTTACTAAGTCCGCTCATTTCTTAGCGGTCAAGACTACAGATTCAGAAGATGACTACACCAAACTCTACATCCATGAGATAGTCAGGTTACATGGGGTTCCCTTGTCTATCATCTAAGATAGAGGTCCTCAATTTACCTCTCAATTATGGAAATCATTTCAGAAAGGTCCTGGTACTGAGGTAAATCTCAGTACGGCATTTCATCCACAAACGGATGGTCAGGCAGAACGTACCATTCAGACCTTAGAGGACATGTAGAGAGTTTGTGTGATCGATTTCAAGGGAATTTAGCATGATCACCTACCTCTCATAGAGTTCGCCTATAATAATAGCTTTCATTCCAGTATTCAGATTACCCCGTATGAGGCACTATATGGGCGTAGATGTAGATCTCTGATTGGTTGGTTTGAAGTACGTGAAGCAGCTTTGATAGGGCCAGATTTGGTTTATGAGGCTATGAAATTTTTTTAGCTCATCAGAGATAGACTAAAGACAGCTTAGAGTCGTCAGAAGTGCTATGCAGATGTCAGAAGGGACTTAGAGTTTGAAATCAATGATTAGATTATCCTAAAGGTGTTACCTATGAAGGGGGTGATGAGATTTGGCAAGAAAGAGAAGCTCAGTCCTAGATATGTAGGTCCGTACAGAATCTTGGAAAGGGTTGGTAATGTGGAATATGAGTTAGAGTTGCCAGAAGAAATAACAGTGATTCATCCGGTCTTTCACATTTCCTTGTTGAAAAAGTGTGTGGGTGATCCGACATCGATAGTACCATTAGAGAGTGTGGCTATGAAGGATAGTCTCACTTATGAAGAGGTGCCAGTAGATATTCTTAACTGTCAGGTTCGTAGGTTGAGAAATAAAGAAGTCGCTTCACTGAATGTTTTGTGGAGGAGTCAGCCCGTAGAGGGAGCTACTTGGGAAGCAAAAGCAGCCATGAAGGCCAAGTATCCTCATTTGTTTCCCTCCGATATCTATATATCTTGAGGTAATAGTTCCTCTCCAGACTCTTTTCTTATTCTTGCATAAATTCGATCTTAGTATCATGTTCCTTCAGTTATTCTTGTATTTTCATCATATATGCATGTTCTAGGAACTCAGTTCAGTTAGATATCGGTTTCTAGTACATAGTGGTAGGGATTGCAGCTCCTTCCCTCCATACTCAGGTAGTTTAGACTTTATTTGAGGACGAATATTCCCAAGTGGAAGATAATGTAACACCACGGATTCGAGAAAGACAAAAATGTAAATTTTTAGAACTTGCAGGGGCCACCGACGAAGGCCAAACCACGGCTTGTGGTCTGGACCACAGACCGTAGGTAGAGTTCATAGGTTGGGCACCCAGAACTCCCCAGAAAACCATGACTTGCGGCTGGACCTACAAACTATAGGTGGAACCACGGTCTGTGGTCCAGGGTTCGTGGATCGTGGCCCTCAAACTAATCCTCAGATGCCAAACGACGCCCTACCAGGATGGACCGTCGTTCAATCAACAGTCCATTGGCCAGTTCCATCGTTGGCCTCGTTAGCTTTTAAGTTAGGGTAATTTTGGTCTTTTCCCCTATGCATTGGGCCTTTTAAACTACATTGTTTAATACCTAAACTATGTCGTTTTACTCAGTTTAAGCCTAATGATTTAGTCAGAACCTACCTTAAACCTTTATTCTCCAAAATCACCAAAACTTTGAGCAAAAAGAGTAAAAAGAGGCACTAGTTTTCTCAAGAACACGCAGTAGGTTTTCTTCGGTTCTAGCCCCAAAGTCAAAGGATTTTTCCGTAGATTTTTACATCAGGTATGTGGGATTTGACTAGTGGGTTCCTTTCATCCACTAGGTCCTTAGAATTCAGTCAGATCCTTGATTCTCCATATCTTGTTTAGATCTAGGGTTTGTAAAATCTTAGAAGATTGTTATGATTTCACTTGTTATAGTATCCATAATCAAAAGAGCTTGTTTCTTGGAAGGTTTGTTTAGTTCCTTTCATGAAACTCAGAACCCTAGTTGTGTAAATTCTCTTAGTTCATGAATTGCACTTGCTAGGTCAGTTAAACATATATTCATGCTCCTGTTTTGAATGTTACATTATCAGTTTATAAATGTTGCAGTCTTAGATTTTCTTATTAGTATTTGAGTTATTCAGTGTGTTAATATTTCAGTTACATTTCAGTCATATACATATTTAGTTTGGAGTAGACTAAGCACCAAGTTGGGCTAAGGTTCAGCGTACCCTTATAGTCCTAGAACTACATGCCCCCATAGGAGTCAAAGTCCCCTCTATGGGCATCAGATTTAGTGATCACGCCAGTAATGTCTTTATACCCCTGGCACGATATATTGGGTCCTCTCGATGGGGCGTATACATCGGACTCCACATTTAGCTCACGTGATTTTATGTCGGTTAATAGTACCTCCCACAGTCAGACACTTGGTGCATTTGACCAGGTTTTTAGTAAATACTTCAGTATTCAGTTCAACATGTCATAATCATGATTAGTACTTGGTCATTGCATTCAATTCAGCTTTTCAGTTATCTTTTCAGTATTTACATTCTTTCTCAGTTTACAGTATTGCTTAGTTATGCCTTGTTTCAGCTTATATATGTTTGTTTAGCTTAGTATCTATATCTTATATGTTCAGTACATTCAAAGTACTGATGCATACTCTTAGCTACATCCTTTCATTATGTAGGTTTAGGTATTCAGCATTCAGACCGCGCTTAGATCGAGCCTCGATCTGCATTCAACAGCTTCAGTTGTGAGTCCTTATTCTTCAAGTACAATGGACATGCTTTCCTTTTAGTCTTTACATTACAGTTTCAGTTTTGTTAGAGTTAGCTTGGGGAATGTCCCAGCAACTCAACTCAGTTAGAGGCTTTTCATACATGGTATTAGAATCATCTTGACTTGTTAAGTTTAAACTTTCAGTTATTATTAAACTCTTAGTATGGTTTATACATTTAGACTAGTTGGGTATTCCCCATTTTTCAGTTATCTATTGATTTAGCTTCCGCATATTTCATGTTTTATTTAGTTATCTTACAATATGCTTATGATATGCCCGACACACGGTTAGCTTGGGGTCACTCGTGATCCGGGGTCTCATGTTACGTCAAGGGGGTGGCCTCGGGACGTGAAAATATATCTTCTATATTTCATATTGTATTATATTTATATATTTATATTATATTTTAAAAACAATCACCATTTTACATGTAAAGGTTGTGACATTTCCAAAGACTTATAACTTTTCTGATGAGTTGTGACATTATCGAAGGGTTGTAACTTTTTAAAGGGTTGTGACTTTTTCGAA
>JAJOOS010000333.1:0-33131 GCA_029582725.1 Solanum chiquidenum
AAAGATTTGCAACACAATCCTCAAATGATTGATGTGATCATCCTCACTTTTCGGATAAATCAATAAATCATCAATAAGCATAATTACGAACATATCAAGGTATTGTCGAAATACCCTATTCATCAAATTCATAAATGTCGCCTGAGCACTAGTCAAACCAAAGGAAATAACCAAAAAATCAAAATGACCATATATGGTTCTAAAAGTTGTTTTTGAAATATCATATTCCTTCACCCTCAATTGGTAATAACCCGATCGGAGGTCAATCTTGGAAACATAACTTGCACCTTGAAGTTGGTCAAACAAATCATATATCCTTGGAAGAGGATACTTATTCTTAACTGTGTAGTTTATACACATTCAAAGAGAACCATCCTTCTTTCTAAGAAACAAAACTGGAGAACCCTATGGGGATATACTTGGTAGGATGAAACCTTTATCCAACAAGTCTTTCTATTGCTCTTTCAATTCTTTAAGTTATTTCGGAGCCATTCTATAAGGAGGAATAGAAATAGGTTGCGTATCTGGGAGAATGTCAATATCGAAGTCTATTTCTCTTTCAAGAGGAATATCGGGTAGATCATCTAGGAACACTTCCAGAAACTCATTCACAACTGGGACCGACTCAAGAGTAGGGGTTTCAGAATCCACATCCCTCACCCTAACTAAATGGTAAATGCAACCATTAGAAATCATCTTTCTATATCTATGAAAAGAAACAAACTGACCCTTAGGCATAGAATTTCCCCCCTTCCATTCTATGATAGGCTCATCCGAAAACTGAAACTTGACTACACGGGTTCTACAATCAATAGAAGCATAACAAGAGTGCAGCCAATCCATACCAAGGATAACATAAAAATCTAGCATATCAAGCTCTACCATATCAACAAGAGTAAATCTATGGGATACGGAGATGGGACATCTTCTATAGACGCTCTTAGCCACAAATGAATCACAAATAGAGGTAGAGACAGAAAAGGTATCTAACAACACATTGGGGAGGACATCAAACCTCATAGCCACATATGGCGTCACAAAAGACAAGGTAGCACCAGGATCAAGTAAAGCATAAACATCAAGTAGGAAGACTTTCAACATACCGGTAACCACATCGGGAGAACCCTCTTGTTCGCCACGAGTTTGATAGGGTTGAGCCCTATGATGATTATCTACATCATTCTTAGCAACTGAAGGATAATTCCTTATTTTGTGG
Source organism: Solanum chiquidenum (assembly GCA_029582725.1). Lineage (NCBI taxonomy): Eukaryota > Viridiplantae > Streptophyta > Magnoliopsida > Solanales > Solanaceae > Solanum > Solanum chiquidenum. The sequence goes on from JAJOOS010000333.1 coordinate 1,217, forward strand.
TACGTCTTACCACAACCAAAGAAAGCATTGGAACCCGCTAGACATTTGTCCTCATGTTTTCTTCCACACTTAGCACAAGTAGGCAATAGAGACCCACTACCATTTCCTCCTTGAGGCTTAGGGTTAGACACCTTCTGATTGTTGAACCTTGGAGGAGCATTAGAAGAACCTTGCCAGGAAAACCTTTGTCAAAACCTTGAACAACCACGTCCACCGGACCTAGAGTATGAAGAGTTACTATCAGCAGTTCTTGCCCTCTTTAGTTCCCTAGACTTCTCCTTAAGATTTTTGTCCTCAATTTGTTGAGCATGAACCATAAGGCGATAATTATCCATGTCATGGACAATCATAGCGGTACGATATTCTTTCACAATTAATTTAGACACTCCCGAATTGAACTTGTTTATTATAGCCCTAGAGTTTGCCACTATAGAGATAGCATATTTTGATAACTTTGTGAACCTCAAAACATATTTTTTCACACTCATGTTCCCTTGTCAGAGATTGATAAACTCAAGTACCTTATCCTCCCTCATCTCAAGAGAAAAGAACCTATCAAGAAAAGAAGACTTGAATCTTTCCTATTCTTTGGGACCTGCATCTTCCGGTCTTGCTTCCTTCCATTGGTTGAACCAAATTTGGGCAAAACCCTTAAGTTGATAAGCGGTCAATTCGGCCTTCTCAACCGATGTCACTCCCATTATAGCCAAAACTTTGTAAACCTCAACAATAAACTCTTGAGGATCTTCCTCAATCTTAGAACCATAGAATTCTGGAGGATTCATCCTAGTGAAGTCCCTCACTCTAGATGCCACCGTACCCACAGTTGGGTTCACGAGGACCACAACCTCACTATTGGCTTAAGCCATCACGGCTTGAGCCAACACTTAAAAAGCAGTCCTAAACACTGCATTAGTTACTTGCTCGGCCAAAGGGTCAATCAGAGCTTGAGGAGCTTCTTGACTCTCATTCTCTCCCTCATTTCTTCTAGTAAAAGCAATTCGAGTAGTCATATCATGTAGACCATCGGGTAAGGATTATTAGGGAAACATTATAGAGTCAAACTCTATCACATGACTTAGAGTGAAGAAAGAAGTGAAGTTTCCTAGAAATCTTGTAGCCTCTCATTCATAAATGTGGCGTGCTTCATACTTATTAACAAGATTCTACTTGACGTGGTTTTGAAATATCCTAGAACCATTCTAAACCTTGTGCTCTGATTACCAAGTTAGTCACGACCCAGGGGTACCCCCTAGATGTAACTACACGTACAAGACCCTGAGAGGCCTCATACAAGCCACTTAGCTTTCATAAACAAGATAATAGAAATCGACAAAAAATTTAAAACATTTTCAACACAATCAAAGTTTGCATTTCAAAAGCGGAAGTCTAATACACTTGTCTCAAAAACCATCTAATACAATAGATTATTGGGACACAACCAATACAATAATTTTCACCTACTAAAATGAATAAACATAAGGAAAATAGTGGCCAAATCCTCGAATGCTATGAGGACTCACCAATATTCAAGTATTTTCCTCTACTAAGATCCTAGACACGGGGATGAGGATTGAGATCACCGTACCCTACATTTGGATAAGAAATGTAAGCAAGAGTATGCGTTAGTACAAAGATGTACCAAATATAATAACTTGTTGTCACGACCTGAACCTACACCCCAGACGTGACACGGCGTACAAAACTTTGAAGAGCCTCATACAAGCCTCATAGCATTCATAACATAAGTCATAAGAAAAATGGTGTAGAATTAAAACTTTTATCCATACAATCAAAGTCTTTATTAAAAAGCAAAGTGGAAGTCTACTTGTCTCATTTAGCCATTTAATACAATAGTGGAATCAATAATAGGGTCACAACCCTTCAACATAGTTTGAAACATAAAGTGACAATAAAGGAAACTACTAAAGACTCATATGTCCTCGAATCTTGAGGACTCACCACTAGATAATTTGGAGAATAGTCAATCCAAGCTTAGTCAAGAAGGAAAGATCATCTTAAGAACCGAAACCTACATTCATCTAAAAAATGTAGAAAATATGGGTTAGTACAAGAATGCAATAAGTATGATAGCCATGCAAAAACCATGCTTAAAAATGACATTTTAGTTGAAAACCATACATTCAACAAGTTTGAGAATCATCATGTACTCTTAGTGTAAAACATGAGTCACAAGCATATTCATCATGTAAATCATTATAACATAATAGAACCATCATCTTAGGCAACCCTAAGTTATACTTGTGCAATGTATGAATGGCATCCCATAATACCATTCATACCAAGTACCCCTTTGAGGCCACCATAGACAAGGAACTTTCACATTCTATAAGTCATATCAAGGAAAGCAACTCATCACAACATTTCAAGTTAAGCATTCATCCTTACATTAAGCCTTTATGTCAACATTCTCAAAAGCATCATTATAAGCACATTTATTTCATTAGATATTATGACATTCGAGAACACACCATAGCCACTCTCAAAGCCTACTCGTGCAATACATGAATGGCATCCCATACTACCACCCACTCTTCATAGAACCTCTTGAGTAACCATAGCACATAACTCACATGATGGGAATAAGCCCTAACTGACATAGACTATGTGAGAAAATCATGGAATCCGGTGTCATGTCCCACTCCGAAAAGAATTAGTCTACTTGCCTAAGGTAGAGCCGTTAATTTAGCTTAGGTGGATCCACTAGCTATAACCTATGAGGGCACATAGTTATGGGATAAGTAAGGTTTTCATAGAAACTCGGCCTACCATGGGGAGAGCTTCCACCTTACAATATCCACTTGGTGCTAAGCTTTAAATTCCCAAAGAGTAGTTCATTCTCTTTCAACATTATTATACTTGAGAGGGCTACCATTCGGTCTACCGACCCAAGGTACATTATTAAAAAAATGAAAGGGTTACCATTCAGTCTACCGATTCAAGGTACATTATTAGGATAGCTCATTAAATCCCCAAGAAAGGGCTACCATTTGGTCGACCGATTCAAGGTTCATCATTATAGTAGTTCATAGACTCATCATGGAAGGGCTACCATTTGGTCTACCGATTCAAGACAATGCCTTAGAACACTTCATTAATAATTTAAGAAAGGGATGTCATTGGCCTACCAATTCAAGGTACATAATACATTGAGAAAACCTTCACAACATGTAATCATCATTCACAAGTATATCATTGAGAATATCCTTTCAATCAACACAACAAGATTATCATAGTCATTGACATTTCATGCATAGTCATGTGTAAGGGTATGGGGAGAATTATCTTTCAACAATACCACAATTACACCATAGTCATAGGAACTTCACTTTCCAAGTGAATCATAAGTTCACACATAATTCTCATTAACATGTACAAACCCTCATAATTTTCCCTTTACGGACCATGAATCACATTCTACCCAACATATAGAATTACTACATTAGATAAGGAGAATATAATTTTTCAATAAACTCAATCAATATAGACATAATCTATTCACATGCTTCTATCATCAATCAACCCACATCATGAACTCACAATTTAGCAATATAGGGAGTTCATGGGTTCTTGGGGGGATTTCATCATAAATAAACAATTAATCATCAATTCCATCATAATTCATCATAAATCAACCATTGAAAACGTTTTAGGAAGGAACCCATGACTTAGATTGAAACCCTAGCTTTTCAGGGAAATTGAAAGCTTTGAAATCTAGTTTTGAAGGGACTCTATGGGGGAAAGCTACCCATAGATGAAACCCACCATACCTTAATGGAGTTTTCCCCTTAATTTGACAACAAATACCTTGATTCCTCAAGCCCTAGATTCCACTTCTTTTTCTTCTTCTTTGGAGACTCTAGAGAGAGAAATTTTGGAGAAGATGAACTATTTTTGGGTTTTTGGGAATAATGAAGTAAATGGGTTGGTTTATGACTTAAAATCATATATATATGTGTGAAATAAGGCAATATAAATCTACCCCATTAATTAAATAATCAATTTGGAATTTACCAAAAGACCCTCGACTAGGCAACCATTTCCCAGGGACTACCCCTACCTTCACGACCTATCAAGGGCACCACTGCCCGTGGTACCTTTACCAGTAGCCTCCCCCATCATGACAATACCCCATGAAGCTAAGGCAACCCCACAATCATTCCCACGGTCTGTGGTCTTCACCACGAGCCATGAAGTGGCTCGTGAAGGAAAGCCTTTGCTTGGGCAGTTTCACCAAGCTACTGCCTCACTTACCACGGGTGGCACCACGACTCGTGGTGGCCACCATGGGTCATGAAGACCCTCGTGGTCATGGTGGGCAGTGGCTAGGCATGTTTTAGGAAGCCTTGGCCCCCTTTCCATGTCCCTCACCCAAAAACCTTGGCCCTTACCTTTAACCCTTGACGTTAACCCTCACGTTTAGGCTCTAGTTTAACCTACTAATTTCTGAGGTGTTACACTTACATAAACATAACATAACATAGAAGAGTTAGACAATATAATCATAAAGCATAATCAATGCACATCATTAATCATCATAATATATAAGGAGTACTTCTTAAAGTAACCTTAACTCATCCTTAGTCAAGAATTGGGTAACCACCTCTAGTCTTACTCATCATAGAAGGCAATCGAAGCAACAATCCAAGCTAACCATTCATCATAATATTTTTACATCTTATAGTTTACTTTCAAAGATATGGGGAGTCACCACTTGCCTAAATATAAAGGTTTATGGGTACTCACCTCTTGCCTTACTATAAATGATTATCATTTTTACTTTGGGATCATAGGTAGTAGCCTCTAGCCCAGTTCATACTTAGGATCATGGGTAGTCACCCCTTTTCCAACTTACATAATAGGAACGTGGGTAGTCGCCTCTTGTTCAACTTCATGGAATAAGGGTAATTTTCTCATAATTTATTCCAAGGAATATGGGTACTCACCTCATATTCTAGTCTAAGGAATATGGGTACTCGCCTCATATTCTAGTCAAATTTAGAGGTCAAGGGTAATCGCCTCTAGCCTCATCAATTTCATAATCTTTTAACTTAGATTCATTTTTAGGTGAGTAATATTTTCAACCTAGAATCATTCAATGTGATAAAGCCTTTCACATTCATACATACATAAAGGAAATCATATGGGAAGAATCCCTTCCACAACACTCACATCAACAATCAACAATTAATGCATAAGCTTCACTCTCAAATCAATTCTCATCATAATTCATCACATATGCTTCAATCTCAAAGCAATTCATAATGTACCTTATAAATCCTATAAGAATACATCTAAACCCATAATTTCTTCTTTCATAGCATAAAACCCATTTACATCAAATTCATCTTAGAAGCATGGGTTAGGCATGGGTACATGGGAATTCATCATAATAGCATAGAATCCACTCAATTCATGCATAAATACTCAAGATTCACTCAATTGAATCAACATATACAAAGACTCACAACTTAGAAGAAAACCCTAATTGAAATTGGGGAATTCTACTTTTCAATTAGGAGAACTTAAGGGCTCCATGGATAAAAAACTATCATACCTTGCTATCAAAGCCCACAAATGCTTGAGGAATAGAGACTTGAACTTGACCCTAACTTCAACCCTTTCTTCTTCTTTAATATCTAGAGAGAGAAATATTATGGAGAGGAAGAACCCAATTCTTTTGGTGAATTTAAGAGAACTATTTGAATGGGTGAGTTTTGGGGTTAAAATAACCTATATAGGGGTCCTACGCTTGGGTAAAATGACATAGCTTTGATTTAATAAAATCTGGAAAAGACCCATGTGCCCCTAAATTAAAACTGTTGAACCCACCTTCACGTGAGGCACCATGACCCGTCAAGGACCACATGGCTCGTAGTGGCAGTCGTGGTCCTTGACCAGTGGCTTGTCTTGCCACTACTTAAATTCCCTCTTGACCACGACCGACTCCACGGCTCGTAGTGGCCTTCACGAGCCGTCTAGTGACTCGTGTGGAGGATCAACACTTTCGTGAGCTACTATCTCCCCTCCACAAATATCACCATGGATCATTGACCTCTTTCACGAGTTGTGTGGGTGCTCGTGGGAGGAGAGGCTCCCTTGTACTCATTCTGTGAGCCACCACGGGCATCACCATACCTTTTGGTTCCCTTCACGACTCGTTTGGGCTCACGTGAAGGTTGCCCTAAGCTAATTTATTTGGCTCATGACTTGCGACCTAGCCCCTTGCTTAGACTACTAGATTTTGAGGTGTTACATTCATGGGTTTTTCATAGTTGAAAAATCATGAATCATGCATGTGTACATATGATTTCAACTATATATCATGGAATTACATTAAATTATGCATTAGAAGATTGAAACAACAATTTGAATCATAATTGGATGAAATCCCATGGAGAATTAAGAAGAACCAGATTTTGATCGATTGAATTTGAATTGATGAATTGAAAACCTTGGGGACTCCATGGATGAATGGACTCCATGGGTGAATACCCACATACCTTGCTACTAAAAGCCCAAGATTAATGATGAATTGAAGACCTTGGAGTGAACCCTAGTTTCTTTTCTTCGTTAGGTTGAGAAACAAATTAGGAGAATGAATTGGGTTAGGATTTGGGGGGAAAGAAGAATGAGTTTGAAGTGGGTAGATTTAGGAATTACAGTATTTATATAGGGCTTACCATGAAGGCCAAAATGACATAGCATAGGCTTAAAACATATAGGAAAAAACCCAAAAATCTCTAGAATTAACTGACCCAAAAGCCCTCGAATGAGACTCAAGCTAGCATAAAAAGAGTAGGGGAGAGAGACCTAACAACCTGACATAAATGAAATAACATAAATGCACATAATCTAAAAGAAACTCGACTCCAAGCTAACATATACTTTAAACATCATTTCATAAAACATACATGCATGCATAAGGACACATGATAATGACTAAGACACATCAATCTGTAAGAAAGAACCACGAGCAACTAAATACCTCAAGCTAGAGTAGGACCGGAAAGAAATAGATGAGGATATTGGGACATCATGTCGTTTTTGGCCTCCCAAGTAGCACCCTCAACCAGTTGATTCCTCTGCAACACCTTTACGGATGCAACTTTCTTATTCCTCAACTTTTTAACTTGTCGGTCCAAAATCTCAATCGGGACTTCTTCATAAGAAAGACTTTCCTTAATACCAAGACTCTTCAATGGTACAATAGATGTCGGATCTCCAACACAATTCTTCAACAAAGAGACATGGAACACCGGATGTACCGATGCTAAATCATTAGGCAATTAATGTTCATAAGTGACTTTGCCGATACATCTCAAAATCTAATATGGTCCCACATATGGGGACTAACCATCCATTTCTTTCCAAACCTCATGACACCCTTCAGAGGAGAAATCTCCAATTAAACCCAATCATCAACATCAAACTCAAGATCCATAACATCGGCATAGGACTTTTATCGACTCTGAGCCATTTTCAACCTTTCTCTAATAAGCCAAAGTTTTTCCATAGCCTCATGTACCAACTCAGGACCTATCAAAGCAACCTCACCAACCTCAAACAAACCTATAGGAGATCTATACCTCCTATCATAAAGATCTTCAAATAGGGCCATACCAATACTTGAATGATAGTTATTATTATATGCAAACTCAATTAAAGGAAAATGATCATCCCAATTACCCTTGTAGTCAATCACACAGACTCTCAACATATGTTCCAAAGTTTAGATAGTACGCTTCGCTTGCCCATCAGTTTAAGGATGAAAGGTCGTACTAATCTTGACATGAGTACCAAGACCTTTTTGGAAAGACTTCCAAAATTGAGAAGTAAATTAAGTACCACGATCTGAGATAATGGATAAGGAACACAATGCAACCTAATCATTTCCCTTAGGTACAACTTAGCATAATCTCCCACCAAATAAGAAACCTTGATGGGAATAAAATGAACCAACTTCTTCATACGATCTACAATAACCCAAATAGAGTCATGTTACCGCCAGGTACTAGGTAAACCATCAATAAAGTCCATATTCAAACCTTCCCACTTCCAATTTGGAATGCTAATATCTTGGGACAAACCTCCTGACTTTTAATGCTCAACTTTCACTTTTTTACAATCAAGACACTTAGCCATAAATTTTGCAATATCTTTCTTCATCCCATTCCATCAATAGACCTCCAGCAAGTCATGGTACATCTTGGTGGCTCCCGAGTGAATGGAATATTGAGAACTATGGGCTTCTAATAAAATTTTCTCCCTCAAATCATCAAAATTGGAAACATACAAACAACTTTGATATAGAAGCATACCATCTCTCCCTTGGGAGAAAGCCTCAATGGACTTCTTAAGCACCGCTTCCTTCAACTTAACCAAAACTGGATCAAGACTTTGCTTAGCTTTCACATCCAACACAAAAGATGATGTTGAACCCTTTTGGAAAACAACACCACCCTCACCGAAATCTACCATATGAACACCTAGCCGAGCTAGTCTATGAACATCCTGAACCAATTCTTTCTTATCATTTTAAACATGTACCATATTATTCATCGACAACTGAAGTAAGGCAGCAACCAATCTTTGCCCACGTGGTAAAGGACACTCATGGCGTAGTACTTCAAGATTTCAAGTCACTATGTTGGTGAAGATTTAGATCATTTTGCTTGAATACATGTTGTAAACTTTTGTGGTCGGTAAAGTCATCAACATAGACACCATACAAATAATGCCTCCAAATCAATAAGGCAAAAACAATCGCCGTTAGTTTGAAATTATAGGTCGGATAGTACTTTTAATGAATCTGAAGTTGTCTCGATGCATAAGAAATAACATTCCCATTTTGCATAAGAACGCATCGTAATCCAATTCTTAAAGCATCCCAATAAACAATGAACCCATCGGACCCTTCTGGTAAAGTCAACACTAGAGTAAAGGTAAGTGTATCTTTAAATTTTTGAAAACTATTTTAACACAGTTCCGACCATAAGAACTTAACCTTATTTTGGGTTAATGTCATCAATGGAGAGGCAATCGAAGAAAATCCTTCTACAAACCTTCTATAATATTATCTTCTTAGGATCTACCTCAAATACCTTACCGGAAACAATGTGACAAAGGAAAGACATGGATATCAAACAAAACTCACACTTACTAAATAGTTGTCGATCCTTGAGGACTTGCGACACAATCCTCAAATGATCGCCATGCTCATCATCACTCTGTGAGTAAATCAAAATATGATTGATAAACACAATTACAAACATATCAAGATATTGGAATTTCACTCTCAATTGGTGATAACCTGAATCGGAGGCCAATCTTAGAGAAGAAACTTGAACCTTGGAGTTGGTAAAACAAATCATCAATCATTGGAAGAGGATACTTATTCTAAATTGTAACCTTGTTTGATTGTTGCTAATCAATACACATGTGAAGTGAACCATCCTTATTACGAATAAACAAAACTGAAGCCCCCATAGAGAGATACTCGGTCAGATGAAATCTTTATCCAAAAAATCATTCAATCTCTCCTTCAATTCCTTAAGTTCTGCCAGAGCTATACGATAAAGAGGAATAGAGATAGGTTGCATTTATGGGAGAAGATCATTATTGAAGTCTATTTCCCTTTCAGAAGGAATATTAGGTAAATAATCGGGAAACACTTCCAGAAACTCATTTATAACAGGGACCGACTCAAGAATAGAGGTTTCAGAATATGTTCCCTAATCTACACAAAGATGATATATGCAACCTTTAGAAATATTTTTTGTAGCTTTAAGACAAGAAACAAATTGACCCTTAGGCATAGAATTTCCTCATTTCCACTCTAGGACGAGCTCATTTGGAAACTGAAACTTAACCACTCAGTTTCTACAATCGACAAACGCATAGCCAGAATAGAGTCGAACCATATTAAGAATAACATCAAAATCTAACATATCAAGCTCTACAAGATCAACATAAGTGACTCTATGGGATAAGGATACGAGACAATTTCTATAGACACTCTTAGCCACAATAGATTCACCAATAAGGGTAGAGATAGAAAAAGGGTCTAACAACAAATCCAGAGAAACATCAAATCTCATTGCCACATATGGCGTCACAACAGACAAAGTAGCATTGGGGTCAAGCAAAGAATTAACATCAAGATGAAAGACATTCAACATACTGGTAACAACATCAGGAGAACCCTCTTAATCCTGTCGAGGTTGAAGTGCATATATAATGTTTTGCTTTGGAGCACTTGAACCCAAACCACTAGGCGGAGCTTTCCTACCATATTTTCCCTTTTAGATTCTAGATGGAAAATCTCTCAAGCAGTGACCACTTTTACCACAACAAAAACAATTATCCGTACCCATCAAACATTTTTCTGAATGACTCTTGCCACACTTTTGGAATATGATAAGAACTAAAGATCCATTTACACCACTATTTCATCCTTGAGGCTTAGGGATAGACACCATATCCTTGTTGAATTTAGGATCCACAACATTAGAGGAACCTTGACCAGAAAAAATCTTTGTCGGGATCTTGAACAACCATTTTTATCGAACCTCAAATGTGAAAAGTCACCATCACCGTTCTTTACCCTCTTTCCCTTCATATACCTTTCTTTAAGCTCCTCTTATTAAATTTGTTTAGAATGAATCATAAGATGAGAAATAACCATTTCCTCATTGAGCATAGTGGTACGACATTCCTTAAGCACTATTTTGGATACTTCCAAAAAAACAATTCTCATATTTGCCCTAGAATCTGCAACCATGGAAGGAGCATATTTGAAAAATTGTGTGAATTTCAAATAATATTCCTTCGCACTCATATTCCTTTGACAAAGGTTAATGAACACAAGTACCTTTGCCTCCCTCATCTCATAGGGAAAGAACCTATCAAGAAAAGCAACCTTAAATTTCTCCCAATCAAGAGGACCCACATCAAGTGCCCTCTCTTCCTTCCATTGATTGAACCAAACTTGAGCAACACTCTTAAGTTGATAAGAGGCCAATTCCACCTTTTCCATTGGCGTCACTCCCATGATCATCAAAACTTTATACACTTCACAAATGAACTCTTGAGGATCTTCTTCAACCTTGGAACCATAAAACTTTGGGGGACTCATCCTACTAAAGTCCCTCACTCTAGTTGTCATTGTACCCATATTTGGGTTCACATGAACATTATCCTCTCTATTTGCTTGAGCTGTCATAGCTTGAGACAACACTTGAAAAGCAGTTTGGAACTCCGTAATAGTCACTTATTCAGCCAAAGGGTCGGATGGAACTTGAATCGCTTGAGGAGTTTTTTGTTCCACACTCTCATTTTCATTCCTTTTAATATATGCTCTTCGAGGGGCCATATCCTAAAAAAATCGGATAAGAATTAGAAGAGAGACATATGGAGTTAAACTATATTGCTTTAATTTAGAATGATGAAAGAACTGGAATTAAACATTCTCGAGGGTCCTAGTTCAAAGATGCCAGCTACTTCTGAGATCCCTCCGACTACTGTGACCGAAGATGTTGCTCTAGCTAATAATGGTGATGAGTCGAATACACAGGAGACTAATGAGGATGAGCTAGCGACTTGTGAGGAGGGCGGTGTTAGAGGACCTAGAGGGTGATTTAGTCCAAGTAACTATGGAGGCCTCACTTCAGGAAATGATTGGTCCCAATGGATCACGTCTCATGACTGGAGGAGAATCGGGCACTGATGCCCAGATTGAGAGCGCCCCAAATACACAACATTCTCCTTATGCTTAGCTCGATAGGGGGATCTTGACTCTCTTTCCATTTTTATTTACTTTTGAGACAAGCAGTTTTTCTTTCACATTGAGAACACCGTATTGTATTTTTGGTGGGGTGATAGTATCTTTATACTTATCCTCTTGGTTGTAGTTATTTTGTTTTGTTTTATTTCGTTGACTAACAGATATTTAGTTGTTTTTATTGATTCTATAAGTGTTTTTTTATATGAATCATCTCTTTGTGTTGCTTGAAAATGAATGATGATTGTTGAATGTTGTCAATGTTCGCTTGTACATTTAAGTGTCAGTTGTGGTGAATATCGATGAATTGAATAGTGCTCTTGATTGAATGATATATTTGTGCAAGTCCAATGAGGCAAATTTGAGCTGCATAAGTCATGTGTGAACTCTTAGCATCTCATTGTTACTAATCGATTATCGAATTGAGTCTTGTAATGATCATTGCACGCGAGCTTAACTTGTAGAGTCATGATCGATGAATGTGTTGAATGCCTTGTGTGGTGAGGTTTTCTTGAAATATGTGCTTGGTGATACCTAGAACTTGCCTCGTTGGTCCAATTGACTAACATTGGTGAATTAAAGAAATGATCTTAGGCACAAAATTTTTAGAGTGAACCAATGTGCTATTATTCCTCTTTGTGACAACCTTGTGAGTGTGTGAACCTAGCTTGGCACCCTTTTAGCCTAACCTTTTCTTTGGATGAAACATGAACACAAATGGTTTTTCCTCTCCCACCAAAAACCTTCATGAAGCCTTGGTTTGTTTGAATAGTGTGGTAAAAATGAGGAAAGAAATTAAGCAAGAAGTTTGTGAAATTCACCCTTGAAGACTGGTGTTGAAAAAGATGGAACCTCTGCATATAAAAAAGTAAAGAAATAAAGAAAAGAAAGAGAAAAAGATTGTAAAAGAAATTTGCATAATTTGTGCATTGGTGGAAAGAAAAGGGGTGTCTGATGAGCCATACAAGATTTTTTGTGTTTGAATATACCAAGGGTGGGTTGCAAAGATGAAAAGAGTGAAATAAAAAGAAAAATGAAATTCAAGCCATGTTTCATGAAGGAAGAAGTCACTAAGCCAAAATGATCATACCTTTACCCTCAGCCTAATTACAAGCCTTGAAAGACCTTGGTGATCTTACATAAGCCAAATGATGTATCGATCGGAAAATACGGGCAAGCCTATGGGTAATATCATGCATGTGTTTATCATTGAGAGTGTGAGAGTTGATTTTAACTCCTTAGATTGTAATCTTTGATTAGCTTTGTGAGAGCATGGAATCATTCTTGATGTGAGGGCATTTAAATACTCTTATTGAGCAAGAATTTGTATTAGAAGCGAACATTGTGAACTTGAACTCTATTTGATGATGACTAGTCATAATTTGAAACTTTTAATGCACAGTCAAACATTGCATGTGTAGATTGAACCTCGTGTGCATTCATGTTGAGTCTCAGGTAGCACTATTTGTCGACATCCTTGTTAGCCTGATTGATCTTGTGTTTTACTTGAGGGCAAGCAAAATTGTAAGTTGGGGGTGTTGATGAGTCGAGGATTTTGACTCATTTAGGGATTATTATTCAAGGATTTAGTGTACTTGACGCCTAATTTATGCTCATAACTGATGTTAAAAGGTTGATATGCTGAAACGAAAGCTCAAGGGCAAGGTAAGGACATTATGATACAAAAAAGAGGGAAAATTTTGAAAAGTGTGAAGGAAAGCAAAGCTGGAACTCACCAAAGTCACTTGATGAGTCACCGAGTTGACCTTCAGCTCACCTAAAGTTCCAGTCTGCCAGCCCATGGATAAAACCTACTTGACGAGCACACAAGCAATTTGGACACTCGCTGAAGAGATCGGCGATGATGAACTGGCTCGCAGAAAGTTACAAAATGATTAGATGAAAGAGCCAAGCCAAAAAGGTAAGAAGAGGATCAACTCACTGCATCGTCGAACTGGTCAGTGAACCCAACTTACATTGCCGAGTTGACTCCGTGTTTAAATTTCAGGAACGTATAAATACAATTTTAAAAAGAAGAAAAGGAGTTCCAAGTTTCCCAGAGTTCCCACACTATTCACCTTCAGGGTTTTTGAATTTTTACATTTTGAGGAGAGATTTAGAGATTCTGGTACTCTAGCTTCAATCTGCATTTTGGCAATTAGAGATTGTTAGCCCATCAGATGGAAAACTTCGTTGGTAACAATTTCTTTATTTTTTTACTAAGTGTGTCTAGAAACCCCTTTCCTTGGGGGTGTGATTATGTAGTTGAAGTCTTTAAATTAGCTAATGGGTGTTGTTAGTTGCTGATTTTAATGTTTTAATTGAGGAATTGTAGTTTCAAAATCAATTCTAGCTTAGTTCTCTATGCTTGCTTGAGAAAGAGGTAATATACACTACAAGAAAAAGATGAATTACATGGGGATTTTCCTGGGGATTAGTATGAAAATTTGCAGGAAAATAATTTTCCTAGGAATTTTCATACTAATCGCCAGGAAAATTCCCATGCAATTCACACTTTTCCTGTAGTGATAGTTGAATTATTGATTGATAGTTGTATCGATTGTATCTATAAGAATCTAGCTTGAGAAAGTGGGTTTGATTGCCTCTTTACAAATCCATCGTGAAAGAGTAGATTAATTAAGGAATTGAGTTGTTTGATTGTGTTTTGCTCGTTGAGGTTCGAAAGAACTCACATGAAACGCAATAGTTGATTGAGAAATGGTTGTTGTGCTCAAAATCTAGCCTACCCACTGAGATTCAATATCTTTTAGTAACTAGTAATCACCCATTACGCAAAATTAGCATTCAAATTATCACACTCCTAAGATCCAATCTCTACTTGTCTACTTTTTGTGTTAGTTGTCTTAAATTGGTTACCTAAATCCCCCCATTTGATATTAATTGTTGAAACTTCGTGATTTGTTTTAATGTTGCAAATGTGTCACCTCTACAAATGATTAGGACACATCTTTACTTCTTAATTGAATTATCTACCATATCTCTCGTTGTGGGATCGACCCCAACTCTTAGTTGGATTTATACTTGTTAGCGACCGCCTACAGTTAGAATTGAATGAAGTGTAGTTGAGCATCATAAAAATGGTGCCGTTGCCGGGAGTGGTGTTTAGAATTCTTTTACTAAAGTTTAGTCGTGAACTGATTTTATTGTAGTTGAATTATCTTATTTGTGTTCTTGTTGGCTGCTCTAAAACAGGTGAAGAGATGAGTGTGAATGTGAGCAACGCTAGTCAACTTTAGAACAATGATGACATCAAAAATTTACATGATGTCAATGAGCATCAGCTGGAAAGTGCGGGTGCTATTCTATTGCCTCTGACTGTGGGCAATGAAATGTTTCATGTGACCAGCACAATGTTGCAGTTGTTGCAAATGTACGGTCTCTTTGGAGGACTTGCTCATGAGGACCCTCATGATCACATCTGAAACTTCATGGATTTGTGTGGGCAGTTCTCTTTCAAGAACATCACTCAAGAGTCAGTCCGACTTCGTTTGTTTCCCTTTTCTCTGATGGGGGAAGCAACAAAGTGGTTGACCTAACTACCAAAAGATTCGATTACTTCTTGGGAGGATGTCACATAGGTGTTTTACGAAAGATTTTTCCCACCTTTGAAGATGGTTAAGTTGAGGGATCATATTTAAAACTTCAAGCGTATTGATTGTGAACCTATCCATGAGACATGGTTGAGGTTCCAAAAGCTATTGCTTCAATGTCCTACTCATGGATTTCCGGATAATGTGTTATTGTAATATTTCTACCAGAGTCTAAACATGGTTAACAAAGGTATGCAGACCAACTCATTCGAGGTGGAATCATAAGACAATCGTTTGACATAGCATCAGTCCTCCTTGATGAGATGATGGAAATTAATTGTGCATGGTACACAAGAGAAGATCAAGTGCCTCCCTTGAATCATGGGCTGACAAAAGAATAAATGGAAAAGAACTACGAGCGAGATGAAAACATGGCCAAGATGATGACCTTAATGGACCTATTGAAAAAACATGTCATGGGAAGTGGTTCCAAGTCTCTACATGCGGTCGATGCTAATAGTGGAGTAAACCTTGATGATGCTCACTTTGAGGCCATGTACAACGAAAATGTATAGTTCTTGTCAAACCAAGCAAGGGGATCTCATTTGAGCTATCCAAGGTCGGGCGGAAATCAAGAGTGGAATAGAGACCGCGATGATGGATGGTGTAACAACCCAGAAATCTAGTAGGTGGAACTAGAGCCTTACGAGTGTGTTATTGAGTTTGATGTGGGGTCTTATGTTGTAAATCGAGTTCCCGAGCTTAGAATGGGGGTTATAGGGGTTAAACATAAAGGTACAACTCCCCAAAGACCAACCAAGGGTCCTTGAGCAGGACCCTAACAAGTTCACCCAAAACTGCCCAAAAGAGGCCACCCATGGAGGGGCATCTACGGACAGTAGATGGACCCACGCCCCGTGGGAAGGGGTCGTGGGTCAAGGGCCCCATTTTAGGAGCTGCAGACCTAACCTACGAACCAGCAGCACGATCCGTGAGTGGTTGGCGTGGGTCAAGGCCTACAATGTTGTCAAGTCTCGGCCAACAGGCGGGTTTAATTACATAATTCATTTTTAATTAGTTTAAAGTATGGGTCGTTTAATATAGTATTTATACATATATATATATATATATATATAAGCTATTTTAAGTCATTAAACACCCTATTAATTCATTATATCTCAAGACCCCCAAATCATAACCAACTCCCCTCTCCAATATATCTCTCTCTAAGACTCCATTGAAGAAGAAGAACAAGGTCAAGCTTAGGGTTCAAGGAATAGCCTTTCTTCTTCAATTTTGTGAAGGATCTCCAATAAAGGTATGGTAGTCTTCATCCTTGATTAAGTTTCATTCAAGGAACCCTTTCAAAAGATGATTTCAAGTTTCCAAAATCCCCTAAAACCCTAAGGTTTCGATCTATGTCATGGGTCTTCTTACAAAACGATTTAAATTGTTGATTGATGGTTTATTATGGTTGATTATGATAAACTAAGATTTTATTGATGGCTTTATGATGAAAATTCCACATAGACCCATGATTTCCCCCACTTTACTAAATTGACTTAATGATGTGGGAGTTGTTGAATATTGGCCCAATTATGTGATTAATGGTTGTTCTTGGTGTAATTACATGATTCTAGTATAATCAAACATGTATCCTTGATTAACCTAAGGGTCTATAGTGAAATTGATATAGTCTAGTGTTATATCATGAAAGAGGCAAATTGAGGGTTTAGATGTCACCTCCCAAGAATGGTGAACTTTTTCTGAATTGCCTTAGAATAGATAACCTAGACATGGATTGCTTAAGGGTAAAGCTTCAAGACATGAATTTATTGATTAGGGATTATATGAGATATCATGGTTGTGGAGTATTGAGATTTAGTTTATATGTCTCCTATATGACTATAATTGATCAAGAATAAGGCATGTGGTTAGGTTACCTTGAGAACTAGGTATACATGATGAACATATGAGGCATTGCTTGAGAGTAAGGCTTGTAACATGAAGATGACTCCTAGGGCTACAAGGGTAAAAGCTAAATTGAATAAGGATGTGAAGGCTTTAAGAAAGAATGATATTATGTATGTTGAGTTGTATATGGTATTATTGTGAAAATACTTCACCCACATGTCCTATATTTTGATCACGAGTTTATGCATGAAATGAATGCTTTACTTGAGTCATGATTCTATCCATGTCTAATATAGTGAATGCTAGATGTGTTGACTTAACATGATCTATGATCCTTGAATGCAAGATATGAAGAGTATGTATGATTATGATATTATGTGCATGCTTATGAATACTTTAAGAGCAAAGTGTCTATGATGAAAATGTTGTTATTGTGTCATTGGAAGGACAATTACACACACACTCATGCATGAATATGACTATGATATGACTAAGATGTTGATTGTATTATTGAATCTTGATATTCCCCTAATCTAATGTGTTAATTATAGATATTTGGGTTGAGTTGATTCAGAGCCCTTGATGGGCAAATTATGAAGGTTTGTACATGTTGACAAGAATTGTGTATGAACTCATGATTCACTTAGAAAGTGAAGATCCTATGACTATTGTGTAATTGTGCTAGTTGTTGAAAGGTCATTCTCTCCTTACCCTTACACATGATTATGTGTGAATTGTCTAGGACTATGATAACGGTGTTGTGTTGATTGAAAGGTCATTCGCATTAACACTATGAACATGTGTGAAAGGTTTACTCACATATTAATGATTCTAAGGTTGAAAGGCCATTCTCACCTAATGAATATATGAGCTATACCATGATATTGTATTGAATTGAGTGTTAAGTCACCCTTCCATAAACATGAACTTCAGTAAAGACTTAACATGAATTTAATGGAATTATGCTTAGCACCAAGTGGATATGAAAATAAGATAAAAGCTTTTACGCCAGTTAGTCCGGCTTCCCAATGGGTTCCTTTTATGCCAATCAGTCCGAGTTCCCAATATAGTTATTTCATGAGATGTAAACCTTTTACGTCAGTCAGTCTGGGTTTCTAGTAGCAATCTTCTTATCCCATAACTATGTGCCCACATAGGTTCTTAGCTAGTGGATCCACCTAAAAGCTAAACATGTTAGTTCTACCTTAGGCAAGTAGGACACCTCTTTTTGGTGTGGGGCATGACACTGGATTCCATGTAGCTCACATGGTCTATGTCGATTAAGGCTATTTCCTTACATGAACAAGAATAAGAACCACAAGAATATGAACTATGAACAAGAACATGGGTTATTTACTATGGTTCCTCAAGGGTTCTACTTAGTGTGAATAGGATTATGGGACTTCTTTCATGCATTACACAAGTAGGCTTTGAGAGTGGGCATAGTAGGTTTCCCTTATGACGTGATGATTATGAGTTAATGCATGTTTTATATGAATTATGAACATAGACATGAATATGAACATGGACTATACTTTCTTAATGAGCTTTACTTAGTGTGAGTGGGAGTATGGGACTTCACTTATGCATTGCACAAGTAGACTTATAAAGGTGTTATGGTGTGGTTTCCTTATGCTATGAAGATATATGAATTGATGTATGCATGATATGGGTTGTTTCTATGAGTGAGTTTACTTATTACAAGATATGAACATGAATGTCTCTTTGTCTATGAGTGTTGGCTATTCATAAGGTCAAGGTATGTTATGCATGATCATGATGGCCTAGAAGTGATACTTAGTGTAGATAGGGTTATGGGAGCCTATCTATGCATTGCACAAGTGGAGCTTAAGGTTACTTATGTGATGTTTTTATTATGATGGGATGATCTTGGTATGTAATTATGTGTGTGAACTATGTCTTGTGAAGATTGGAGTATGCATTATGTTGTGTTGGAGACTATGCTTGTGATTATGATGATATCCTTTATGCTATGATGATTTGTGCATGATTTGTCTTATGAGCTACATTCTCCAACTACTTAAAAGATGATGTTCAAAATTGTCATATAGCATAGTTTCAAATAAAATGTCCCTTCTATGCATGTTTTAAGGAATTTCTATGCATGGCTTCCATACTTAGTACATTGTTTGCTAACCTATATTTCTACATTTTCTATAAGTGTAGGGTTTGGTGATATCAGATTCCACCCTCGTGGTTAGGATTGTAGTAGATCAAGAAGAAGAAGATTGGTGAGTCCTCATAGTATTCGAGGGTTTGACCATATGTCCTTTATGTGTTTCTTTTATGTTTTAGACTTATGTAAGGCTATGTCCCTAAGTTTGAATTCAAGATTTTGAATCCAAGAATTTTAGATGGTTTGAGACATGGTGTTATAGACTCTCTTATTTTATAAAAGACTTCAATTGTAAAGAAAAGTTTTAAATTTTCCACATTTTCCCCTATTTTCTTATGTCATGATATGTTAAGGGCTTATGTGAGACCCCTTTGGGGTAAAGTACGTCGTATTATATGTAGAGGTACCCCTCGGTCGTGACAAACATGGTATCAGAGCACAAGATTTTGGGATGGTTTTAGGATGTCTCAAACCACGTCTAGTAGAGTCTTGTTCATAAATGTGAAGCGCTCCACATTTATGAATAGGAGGCTATCGAATGTTATGAAAACTTCGCTTATTCATTCTCTAAGTCGTGTCCTAGAGTTTAGCTTTGTTAGGTCTTTCTCCTAATATGTGCCCTATGGTTTCCAGGATATGACTACCTTAAGGGCTTACATTGAAAGGAATGAGAAAGACAATGAGGAGCAAGAGGTTCCTCTCCAAGCTCGAATTGTCCCTATAGGGGAGTATGTGTCTAATGAGAAGATTAGGTATGGGTTTCAATTGTTGACTCAAGTCGAGATAGAAATTCCATAATTTTATGGGTCAAAGATGGAAGAAGATCCTCTAGAGTTTATACATAAGGTCTCTAGGGTGTTGAACTTTGCGGGAGTAACTCCGGTAGAGAAGGCGGGTTTGGACGCTTACCAATTAAAGGATGTTGCTCTAATGTGGTTTATTAAATAGAAAGAAGCGAGGACGATAGAAGTGGGCCCCATGGAATAGGAATGATTTAAGAATGGGTTCCTTGATAGGTTTTGCCCTTTAGAGATGAGAGAGGCTAAGATACTCGAGTTTATTAATCTTCGCTAAGATAGGATGAGTATTGAGGAGTATGCTCGTGTGTTCACTAGGTTGTCAAGATATGCTCCATCTATAGTGACCGATCCTAGGATGAAGATGAGTACGTTTGTGTCGGGTGTATCCGACTTGACAGCAAAAGAGAATGATATGAATATTAATCGTCTTGTGATTCATGCTCAATGGTTTGAAAGGGAGAAACTTGAAGAAAGGTCTAGAGGAACAAAGAGGTATAGATTTGATAATGATAACTCCTCTCAAGAAAGATTTTATGGTCAAAGCTCTTTCAAGATTCCCCCAAAGTTTGACCAAAACAGGGTGTCACCCCTAAGTCTAAAGGAGTGAGTGAGTGGTAGTGGATCTCATGTGATTAGGCCTACTTGTGCTAGGTGTGGAAAGAGGCATGATGGTAAGTGTCTATCCGGCATGAAGGGTTGTTATGATTGTGGTGAAAGTGACCACAAAATGAGAGATTGCCCGATACTCATGGCTAGGGAAAGAGAGACGAAGGAAATAAGGTCAAATTCACTTCAAGCTAGAGGAGAACAAGAGTGTCCTCCTAATGTTGCTCCCGGTATGTGTTTCATCCTTACTTCTAATCCGGTAGTACTTGTCTTTGTGACTTGATAAGTTGGACATGATGAGATTTTATGTTGTCCTTAGTATATTTGGGTTTAATTATGGTCATATGTGTTTGTTGGTAGAACCCAACTTAGCCATAATGAGTTTTATGATGAGTTGGAGGATTTGATGAATAATGGTGTTAAGTGATGCCTAGAGATGTTGAGTGAATAGACTCCATTAAAAGAGGATGGAAGTGTAAATTCTCCATGGTTTAGAATCACCTTATGTGATAAAGGCAAAAAAGTTGAGTGATGACTTGTTGCGACCTCAGAATTAGAAGAAATGTGCTTAGATAGCAAGGTCGTGAGTATTCTAGATGTTCATGATTTAGATTGGCTCGGAATTCTCACCTTATGAGGTGTAGTGAGTTTGATAAGTTTAGTCCCGGTTTGGTAGGCTCTTATGATACCTCGAGTGGTGTTGTTAAGGTTGATTTTGAACTAGAGTTGCTTAATGAGAACCTCTCTAATTTAGAAGTACCAATTGGGATCTTAGATCGGCAATTTAAGAAATACAAGAGTAAGGAAGTGCTTCCATGAGGATGTTGAGGAATGGTTTTTAGTAAGGGATTTAGTTGAGGGTGCTACTTGGGAGGCCAAGGGCCAATGATGTCACATTATCCTTATGTTCCCTTTTATCCCTCCTCTAGCTTAAGATGACAAGTCTTCCTTGACTCATTTCTTGATTGTAGAGTCTTGGATGTTATATGTGTTCCATGATTTCCTTGACCCATAGGGTTACTCTATTAACCTTAGTAAGGTTTGGGTGCATGGTTGATAGACCTCTATTGTTCTAAAACCCAGTAAGGTTATAATGAGTCTTGGTAATGCTTTGGGGTAGTTTGAAAGGAGTAGTATTTGAGGTTTTAGTAAGGGGGCTTGCTCCCAAGGGGGAGATCATGTGCTTAGATAGAAAAATTGATTGAGAGTCCCGATATCCTCATCCCTTTCTTCTATTCCTATTCTAGCTTGAGACCAAGAGTTCCATTTTTGGGCTTGTTTTATGTTCTGGAGTCATGAATGTTATAGAAAAAAAAATACATGACCTCCTCATGTTATGCATGTTCTTGAGAAAAATTATTGTTTTGTTAAAAAAAATAAGTCTTCATAATTTACATGTTCCTCATGTTGTTGTGCATTTTAGTATGATGATGGCATATTTGACTTCATGAGATGATTTGATGGACATGCTTTGTTATGCTTTTGATGAAATAGCATATTGGCTCCACAATATTGTGTTGAGCTTTCTTTTAGTTGGAAAAGATAGCTCCTCCTATGATGATGTGATTGACAATGTTTAGAAGTGTTTGTATAGGCTCACTCCCAAGGGGGGAGATGGTGTGCCTAGCTAACATTGTTGTTATGTGCTTATGTGTTGCCATGACTTCTTTGTATAATGCATGTTCATGAAAACTTGTGTTTTGCAAGAAAATGAGTTTATGTGCATTGTTTCCCTCATGTTGTAGTGCTTTGAGTAAGAGTTGCCTATTGTACTTCATGAGAAGAATATATGAGCATGTTTTAGTCGGAGTTGAGAAATTCCTCCTTGAATGAAATACTTTTTGAGAGTAAATTGCATATGAGCTCCATGAGAGTATGTTGAGCATATTATGACTAGGATATGGTAATTCCTCCTTAAACATGACTAGTTATGAGAATCTCATGCATAAATGGGATGTTAGATGTAGTTCATACTTCCTTGTGTTGCATTGAGTATATTGAAATGGAGTGATGATTCCTCCTTGTTTATGTGCATTTAAATGTTTCATGCATGATGGGCTGCTAGTCTTGAGTCTTTAATTCCATAAAAGTGTTTAAAGTATCATTCGAGGATGAATGCTCCTAAGGGGGAGATAATTAACAACCCGGATATCTAGTAAATGGAACTAGAGCCTTACAAGTGTGTTGTTGAGTTTGATGTGGGGTCTTATGTTGTAAATAGAGTTCCCAAGCTTAGAATGGAAGTTATAGGGGTTAAACTTCAAGGTACAACTCCCCAAGGACCAACCAAGGGTCCTTGAGGAGGACCCTAACAAGTTCACCAAAACTGCCCAAAAGGGGCCACACACGGATGGGCATCTACGGACAGTAGATGGACCCACGCCCCGTGGGAAGGGGTCATGGGTCAAGGGCCCCATTTTTTGGAGCTGCAGACCTGACCTACGAACCAGAAGCACGACCCATAGGTCCACTCACGATCCGTGAGTGGTGGGCGTGGGTCAAGGCCTGTAATGTTGTCAAGTGTTGGCCAATAGGTCGGTTTAATTACATAATTCATTTTTAATTAGTTTTAAGTAGGGGTTGTTTAATATAGTCTTTATACATATATATATAAGCTATTTTAAGTCATTAAACACCCTATTAACTCATTATATCTCAAGACCCCCAAATCATAACCAACTCCCCTCTCTAATATTTCTCTCTCTGAGACTCCATTAAAGAACAAGAACAAGGTCAAGCTTAGGGTTCAAGGAGTAGTCTTTCTTCTCCAATTTCGTGAAGGATCTCCAATCAAGGTATGGTAGTCTTCATCCTTGATTAAGTTTCATTCAAGGCCCTTTCAAAAGATGATTTCAAGTTTCCAAAATCCCCCAAAAACCCAGGGTTTCAATCTATGTCATGGGTCTTCTTCCAAAACGATTTCAATTTTTGATTGATGGTTTATTATGGTTGATTATGATAAATTAAGATTGGATTGATGACGTTATGATGAAAATTCCCCATAAACCCATGATTTCCCCCACTTCACTAAATTGACTTAATGATGTGGGAGTTGTTGAATATTGGCCCAATTATGTGATTAATGGTTGTTCTTGGTGTAATTACATGATTCTAGTATAATCAAACATGTATCCTTGATTAACCTAAGGGTCTATAGTGAAATTGATATAGTCTAGTGTTATGTCATCAAAGAGGCAAATTGAAGGTTTAGATGTGACCTCCCAAGAATGATGAACTTCTTTATGAATTGTCTTAGATTAGATGAAATAGACATGGATTGCTTAAGGGTAAAGCTTCAACACATGAAATGATTTTATTAGGTCTTATATGAGGGATCATGGTTGTTTAGTATTGATATTTAGTTTATATGTCTTCTATATGACAATAATTGATCAAGAATGAGGCATGTGGTTAGGTTACCTTGAGAACTAGGTATACATGATGAACATGTGAGGCATTGCTTGAGAGTAAGGCTTGTAACATGAAGATGACTCCTAGGGCTACAAGGGTAAAAGATAAAATGAATAAACTAAGGATGTCAAGGCATTAAGAAAGAATGCTATTATGTATGTTGAGTTGTATATGGCATTATTGTTAAAACACTTCACCCACATGGCCTATAATATGATCACATGAGTTTATGCATGAAATGAATGTTTTGCTTGAGTCATGATTCTATCCATGTCAAATATAGTAAATGCTAGATGTGTTGACTTAACATGATCTATGATCCTTGAATGAAAGATATGAAGAGTATGTATGATTATGATATTATGTGCATGCTTATGAATACTTTGAGAGTAAAGTGTCTATGATGATAATTTTGGTATTGTGTCATTGGAAGGACAATCACACACACACATGCATGAATATGACTATGATATGACTAAGATGTTGATTGTATTATTGAATCTGATATTTCCCTTATCTAATGTGTTAATTCTAGATGTTTGGGTTGAGTTGATTCATAGCCCATGAGGGGCAAATTATGAAGGTTTGTACATGTTGACAAGAATTGTGTATGAACTCATGATTCACTTAGAAAGTGAAGATCCTATGACTATTGTGTAATTGTGGTAGTTGTTGAAAGGTCATTCTCCCCTTACCCTTACACATGACTATGCATGAATTGTCTAGGACTATGATAACGTTGTTGTGTTGATTAAAATGATATTCTCATTAACACTATGAACATGATGTGAAAAGTTTACTCACATATAAATGATTCTAAGGTTGAAAGGTCATTCTCACCTAATGAATCTATGAGCTCTACAGTGATGTTGTATTGCATTAAGTGTTAAGTCACCCTTCCATAAACATGAACTTAAGTAAAGACTTAACATGAAATTAAAGGGAATTATGCTTTGCACCGAGTGGATATGAAAATGAGATGGAAGCTTTTACGATAGTTAGTCCATCTTCCCAATGGCTTCCTTTTACGCCAGTCAGTCCGGGTTCCCAAAACAGTTATCTCATGAGATGGAAACCTTTTACGTCAGTCGGTCTGGGTTTTTAGTAGCAATCTCCTTATCCCATAACTATGTGCCCACATAGGTTCTTATCTAGTGGATCCACCTAAAAGCTAAACATGTTAGTTTTACCTTAGGCAAGTAGGACACCTCTTTTCGGTGTAGGGCATGACACCGGATTCCATGTAGCTCACATGGTCTATGTCGGTTAAGACTATTTCCTTACATGAACAAGAATATGAACCATAACATGATCAAGAACAAGAATATTAATTATGAACAAGAACATGGGTTATTTACTATGGTTCCTCAAGGGTTCTACTTAGTGTGAATGGGGGTATGGGACTTCTTTCATGCATTGCACAAGTAGGCTTTGAGAGTGGGCATAGTAGGTTTCCCTTATGACATGATGATTATGAGTTAATGCATGCTTTATATGAATTATGAACATAGACATGAATATGAACATGCACTATACTTATGACTTCTTAATGAGCTTTACTTAGTGTGAGTGGGGGTATGGGACTTCACTTATGCATTGCACAAGTAGACTTATAAAGGGGTTATGGTGTGGTTTCCTTATGCTATGAAGATATATGAATTGATGTATGCATGATATGGGTTGTTTCTATGAGTGACTTTACTTATTATAAGATATGAACATGAATGTCTCATTGTCTATGAGTGTTGGTTATTCATAAGGTCAAGGTATGTTATGCATGATCATGATGGCCTAGAAGTGATACTTAGTGTAGATAGGGTTATGGGATCCTATCTATTCATTGCACAAGTGGAGCTTAAGGTTACTTATGTGATGATTTTATTATGATGGGATGATCTTGGTATGTAATTATGTGTGTGAACTATGTCTTGTGAAGATTGGAGTATGCATTATGTTGTGTTGGAGACTATGCTTGTGATTATGATGATATCCTTTATGCTATGATGATTTGTGCATGATTTGTCTTATGAGCTACATTCTCCAACTACTTCAAAGATGATGTTCAAAATTGGCATATAGCTTGGTTTCAAATAAAATGTCCCTCTTATGCATGTTTTAAGGAATTTCTATGCATGGCTTCCATACTTAGTACATTTTGTGCTAACCCATATTTATACATTTTCTATAAGTGTAGGGTTTGGTGATATCGGATTCGACCCTCGTGGCTAGGACTATAGTGGATCAAGAAGAAGAAAATTGGTGATTCCTCATAGTATTTGAGGGCTTCACCATATGTCTTTTATGTCTTTCTTTTATGTTTTAGACTTATGTAAGGGCTATGTCCCTAAGTTTGTATTCAAGAGTTTTAATCCAAGTATTACAGATTGCTTGAGACATGGTGTTATAGACTCTCTTTGTGACAACCCGTAAAGTGGTAGGTTAAACTAGAGCCTAAACGTAAGGTTAAGAATCGTCAAATGACTCCCTGAATTTTAGTAAGACATTTAGGGTTGGAATGAGGTTTATTGAGTCAAGACCAAGGGGTAACTGCCAAAGTCAAAGGGCCAAAGGCCAAGGCTCCCCCTAGCCAGGAGCACACTGCCCCACCTTAATAAAGGGGACCACGAGTCGTGGTCCACTCCACGGCTCGTGAAGGTGGCCGTGAAGCCTCCTTGGACATGGGAAAGTGGCCACCATTTGGTCTAGCTACTGCCTTAGCAACCACGGAAGGGACCACCGCTCGTGGTCTTGACTACAGCTCGTGGAGCCCTTCGTGGAGATGCCATAGGCATTGAAGCCAAGTTCCCCAAGTGACATGCTCACTTCCAAAAGGGACCACATCTCGTGGTTTTGACCACGGCTCGTGGATCCCCTCGTGGTAATGCCTTGGGCATGTGATCCTAGGGAACCACTTCCCAAGCCGCTGCCTCAACTCCACGGGTCATGGTCCTGACCACAGCTCGTGAAGCCTGGACGAGGTCCAATTAATGCGGGTCTTTTGGGTCATTTCCTTTTTAGTCCAATTAAAGTGGGGCTGTTTTGGGTATTTTTAGGGGAAGTTTATATATTGTTTTAAGTTAAATTTCACAAGACTTGGTCATTATTCACAAACACCCAATTGAAATTAAAACTCCCTCCTCTCTCAATATTTCTCTCTCTAAACTCAAGGAAGAAGAAGAAACCATTGGAGCTAGTGTTTGTAGATTCTCAAGGTTCTTCCCCAAATTTCTTGGAGATTATCAATTGAGGTATGGATTCTTTTCATCCTTGGTAAGCTATCACCCAAGGAGCCCTTTCAAATTTTGTTTTCAAGATTCCAAATCCCCCAAACCTAGGGTTTTCAATCTCTAACATGGGTCTTCTTCCAAAACATTTTCCATTGTTTAATTATGGTTTATTTTGGTTGATTATGATGATTTATGATTGGAATGTTGGAGTATTGATGTTTTATGATGAAAATCTCCCTTGGACCCATGGTTTCCCCTTCTTCATAAATTGTGAACTATGTATGGCTTGATTGATGATGAGAGCTTGACAATTGATTATGCTTATGTTTATTAAGTTGTTGAATCATGAAATTCCCCTGTGTAGTGTTGTAATTGTATAAGTTAGGGTTGATCTTGATTCATGGCCTTGAAGGGAAATTTGTTAGGGTTTATACATGTTGATAAGGATTGTATATGAACATGTGATTCACTTAGATAGTGATGATCCTATGACTAGTGTGTAATTGTGGTATTGATGCAAGATCCTTCTTCCCTATACCCTTTGTACTTGATTATTCATGAAGTATGTATGTATGTTATGATAAGCTTATTGTGTTTATTGAAAGGTTATTCTCATGAAACACTATGAATGTTATGTGAAAGGTTTACTCACATGTTGATGATTCTAAGGTTGAAAGGACATTCTCACCTAATGAATCTATGATCTATTATGATGTATGTTGGTTGAGTGCCTAGTGCATTCTCTTATGATTATGACCTTAAGTAAAGACTTAATATGATCTTTAAAGGGAATTATGCTTAGCACCGATTGGATATAAAAATGAGATGGAGGCTTTTAAGTTTAGCAAGTCCGGCTTCCCAATGTATGTTGTCTCATGGGATGGAAACCTTTTACGTCAGTAGTCCGGGTTTCTAGTAGCAATCCTCATATCCCATAATTATGTGCCCACATAAGTCTTTATCTAGTGCATCCACCTAAAGCTATTATGAAAGTTCTACCATAGGCAAGTAGGACACCTCTTTTTAGTGTAGGGGTAGAACACCGGATTCCATGTAGCTCACATGGTCTATGTCAGTTAAGGCTAATCTTCCCTATATGATTTGAATATGAACTATGATAAGAACATGGACTTTAATTATGACTTCTTAAGAGGTACTACTTAGTATGAGTGGGGGTATGGGACTTCACTTATGCATTGCACAAGTAGGCTTTAAGAGGGGTAATGGTGAGGTTCTATTATGTTATGATGACTTATGGATTATGTATGAAACGTATGTATGAATGTTAAGGTTGAATTTACTTGTTACAAGCTATGAACATGAATGACTCCTTACTTATGTATGTTGGTTATGGATGAGGCAAAAGTAAGATATGTATGTTGTTGGTAGCCTAAATGTGATACTTAGCATTTGGTAGGGTTATGGGATCTTACCTTTGCATTGCACTAGTATTGCTTTAGGTTGCTTATATGTTGGTTTGGCTTATGTTTCTTCATAAATGTGCATTATGCCTTTTAAACTTGATAAAGGCATGATTTCAACTAAATTTCCCTTTTATGCATGTTTTAAGGATTTTGTGCATGGCTTCCATAATTAGTACATTATTTGTGCTAACCCATATTTCTACATTCTATGAGTGTAGGTTCCGGTCGTTGAGACGTACTTCTTCCTTCAGGTGAAGCTTGGGTTGACTATTCCCTAGGCTTGGTGAGTCCTCAAATTCGAGGACAAGATGTTATCATTTCCTAGCTTTTAGTGTACTCTCTACTTTTGAGACTTTATTGATGTAAAGAGTTTTTTACCCTACTTGTACTCTCTATTGTACTAGATGGTGATTGAGAAAAGTCTAGATTCTTATTTTCATTTATGAAAAAGGAGTTGACTTCTATTGTAAAAGTTTTAAATTTTCCGCAATTATTCTATGTCTTTATGTTATGATTATGCTAAGGGCTTGTATGAGACCCCTTTCGGGGTCAAGTACGCCATGTTACTCCTAGGGGGTAACCCCGGGTTGTGACAAACTTAGTAATCAGAGCACAAGATTATAGAATGATTCTAGGATGATGTCTCATGAACCACGTCTAGTAGAGTCTTGTTCATAAGTGTGAAACGCGCCACACTTATGAATGAGAGGCTATAAGATGTTTAGGTACTTTCACTTCTTTCATTACTCCTTAGTTGTGCTTTAGAGTTTTAACTCTATGAAGTCCTTTTCCTAACCCTTTTCTTGTGC
The DNA here is from genome assembly GCA_029582725.1 of Solanum chiquidenum. Lineage (NCBI taxonomy): Eukaryota > Viridiplantae > Streptophyta > Magnoliopsida > Solanales > Solanaceae > Solanum > Solanum chiquidenum. Next base: position 30,899 of record JAJOOS010000333.1, read on the forward strand.
ATATAGGAATATGACTACAAGAAGGGTAGACGCAAAAAGAGTGGAAGAGGACATTGCTAATGAGGGAGTTCCTCCCCAAGGTCCTCAAGGGCCTCAAGTTCCTCTAGCTCCTAATGATGAAGGAGCTATGACAAATGTGGAGATAAGGTCGGCTCTCCAAACATTGACTCATTTTTTAACGACTCGAGTCACTAGGGATGCTAGAGCTCATGTGAACCCAAATGCAAGTACAATCGCTTCAAGGATTAGGGATTTCACAAGAATGAATCCCCCTACATTCTATGGCTCCAAAGTGGATGAAGACCCACAAGGTTTTATTGATGAAATGTTTAAGGTGCTTGATGTTATGGGTATGTCTCCATAAGAGAAGGCAGAACTAGCCGCCTACCAATTGAAAGATGTGGCTCAAGTATGGTATGAGCAATAGAAGGATGAGAGACCTATGAGAGCGGGCCAGATTGATTGGGGAGTGTTCAAGTCGGCCTTTCTTGATAGGTTTTTCCTCCTAGAGTTGAGGGAGAGAAAGATTCAAGAATTCATCAACCTTCGCCAAGGAGGTATGAGTGTGAAGGAGTATAGCCTTAAGTTCACCCAATTGTCTAAATATGCTCCAACCTTAGTGGCGGACTCTAGGGCCAAGATGAACAAATTTGTTATGGGGATATCCGACATGGTAGTCAATGAATGTCGTTCGGCAATGCTCATCCCAAGTATGAATATTTCACGTCTTATGGTTCATGATGAACAAATTGAGGAACAAAAGGTCAAGCAAGTGAATAGAGAAGTGAAGAGGGCAAGGACCGACGATGGGAATTCTTCCAAGGGTAAATTTGAGGTTCAAGGTAAACCAAGGTTCAAGAAGAGGTTTTACAACCAAGTCTCCTCTATCACTCCAAGGGTCAACAAATATAGGGTGTCTAAACCTAAGCCACAAGGAGTTAATAGTGGTAGCTCTTATGTTGAAAGACCTAGTTGTGCAAAGTGCGGCAAGAAGCATGATGGCAAGTGCTTAGTTGGAACGGATGGTTGATTTAGTTGTGGGAAGAGCGGTCATATGAAGAGAGATTGTACCATACTAAAGGTTCAAGGGAGAGAGGGCAAGCAAGTCCCTCCAAGTGGTTCAAATTGCAATGCTCCCAAGAAGAATCGCTTATATGCTCTTCAATCCCGAGGTGACCAAGAGAGTTCCCCAGACGTGGTAACGGGTATGTTGAAAGTCTTTTACATTGATGTTTATGCATTATTAGACCCCGGTGCCACTTTTTCATTTGTTACACCTTTTGTGGCTATGAAATTTGAAATTATCCCCGAAGAGTTACTAGAACCCTTTTCGGTGTCTACCCCAGTTGGTGACTCGATAGTGGAAAATAGAGTCTATAGGAGTTGTCCTATTTATTTGTCTCATAAAGTCACTTTGGTTGATTTGGTAGAATTAGACATGCTTGATTTTGATGTAATTTTGGGCATGGATTGGTTGCATGCATGTTATGCTTCAATAGATTGTAGGACCCGTGTGGTCAAATTTCAATTTCCAAAAGAGCCAATTTTAGAGTGGAAAGAGGGGAATTATATTCCTAGAGGTCAATTTGTTTCATATCTAAAAGCTAGAAAAATGATCTCCAAGGGGTGCATGTATCATATTGTTAGGGTTATGGATGTTGAGTCCAAGGTCCCTTCTTTAGAGTCGGTCCCTGTGGTGAGTGAATTTCCGGAAGTATTTCCTGATGACTTGCCCAACATTCCTCCCGAATGGGAAATAGACTTTGGCATTGATCTTTTTCCGGATACGCAACCCATATCTATCCCTCCCTATAGAATGGCTCCGACTGAATTGAAAGAGTTGAAGGAGCAACTCAATGACTTATTAGATAAGGGCTTTATTCAACCAAGCATATCTTCATGCGGTGCTCCGGTATTATTTGTGAAGAAGAAAGATGGGTCCCTTAGGATGTGTATTTGTAACGACCCGAGAGCACCCCCTAGCCGTTACCGGCCTATTCGACCTCTAAGAAGTCTTATACAATCCCTTAGCATTCATCACAACATGTATCATAGAATAAAATCACGGAAAATTTAAAACTTTCACTTTGGAAGTTCAACTTCACTTCATATATGAAAAATAGAATCTAACTTCGTCACAATGTACCATCTAGACATAGAAGTATCGAAAATGGGACTTAGCCCTTACATCAATAAGAAGTCTTGAAATAGGAAAGTACAACAATGTCTTTCA